>CAMPDV010001770.1:0-88850 GCA_946699065.1 Loxodes magnus
GTAAAGTAAGAAAAGAATATCTAATGATAAGTTTTCGTAGCAAGCACTAAAATATAAGTTATAATATCCAAAATGTTAATATTTATATAATAATTACGAATCTGTATTCGGTTAGTCAAGATATGCTTGTAGATGAAAGTTAGCCTATAGAAAAGTGAAGAAGTAAAGTAAGAAAGAAGATAGAATTTCAGTTTTAAGAAGTATGCTTTGAGAAGTAATAAGTATTTAGAAAAGTGAAGAAGTAAAGTTAGAAAAGAATATCTAATGATAAGTTTTCGTAGCAAGCACTAAAATATAAGTTATAATATCCAAAATGTTAATATTTATATAATAATTACGAATCTGTATTCGGTTAGTCATGATATGCTTGTAGATGAAAGTTAGCCTATAGAAAAGTGAAGAAGTAAAGTAAGAAAAGAATATCTAATGATAAGTTTTCGTAGCAAGCACTAAAATATAAGTTATAATATCCAAAATGTTAATATTTATATAATAATTACGAATCTGTATTCGGTTAGTCAAGATATGCTTGTAGATGAAAGTTAGCCTATAGAAAAGTGAAGAAGTAAAGTAAGAAAGAAGATAGAATTTCAGTTTTAAGAAGTATGCTTTGAGAAGTAATAAGTATTTAGAAAAGTGAAGAAGTAAAGTTAGAAAAGAATATCTAATGATAAGTTTTCGTAGCAAGCACTAAAATATAAGTTATAATATCCAAAATGTTAATATTTATATAATAATTACGAATCTGTATTCGGTTAGTCATGATATGCTTGTAGATGAAAGTTAGCCTATAGAAAAGTGAAGAAGTAAAGTAAGAAAAGAATATCTAATGATAAGTTTTCGTAGCAAGCACTAAAATATAAGTTATAATATCCAAAATGTTAATATTTATATAATAATTACGAATCTGTATTCGGTTAGTCAAGATATGCTTGTAGATGAAAGTTAGCCTATAGAAAAGTGAAGAAGTAAAGTAAGAAAGAAGATAGAATTTCAGTTTTAAGAAGTATGCTTTGAGAAGTAATAAGTATTTAGAAAAGTGAAGAAGTAAAGTTAGAAAAGAATATCTAATGATAAGTTTTCGTAGCAAGCACTAAAATATAAGTTAGAATATCCAAAATGTTAATATTTATATAATAATTACGAATCTGTATTCGGTTAGTCATGATATGCTTGTAGATGAAAGTTAGCCTATAGAAAAGTGAAGAAGTAAAGTAAGAAAAGAATATCTAATGATAAGTTTTCGTAGCAAGCACTAAAATATAAGTTATAATATCCAAAATGTTAATATTTATATAATAATTACGAATCTGTATTCGGTTAGTCAAGATATGCTTGTAGATGAAAGTTAGCCTATAGAAAAGTGAAGAAGTAAAGTAAGAAAGAAGATAGAATTTCAGTTTTAAGAAGTATGCTTTGAGAAGTAATAAGTATTTAGAAAAGTGAAGAAGTAAAGTTAGAAAAGAATATCTAATGATAAGTTTTCGTAGCAAGCACTAAAATATAAGTTAGAATATCCAAAATGTTAATATTTATATAATAATTACGAATCTGTATTCGGTTAGTCATGATATGCTTGTAGATGAAAGTTAGCCTATAGAAAAGTGAAGAAGTAAAGTAAGAAAGAAGATAGAATTTCAGTTTTAAGAAGTATGCTTTGAGAAGTAATAAGTATTTAGAAAAGTGAAGAAGTAAAGTTAGAAAAGAATATCTAATGATAAGTTTTCGTAGCAAGCACTAAAATATAAGTTAGAATATCCAAAATGTTAATATTTATATAATAATTACGAATCTGTATTCGGTTAGTCATGATATGCTTGTAGATGAAAGTTAGCCTATAGAAAAGTGAAGAAGTAAAGTAAGAAAGAAGATAGAATTTCAGTTTTAAGAAGTATGCTTTGAGAAGTAATAAGTATTTAGAAAAGTGAAGAAGTAAAGTTAGAAAAGAATATCTAATGATAAGTTTTCGTAGCAAGCACTAAAATATAAGTTATAATATCCAAAATGTTAATATTTATATAATAATTACGAATCTGTATTCGGTTAGTCAAGATATGCTTGTAGATGAAAGTTAGCCTATAGAAAAGTGAAGAAGTAAAGTAAGAAAGAAGATAGAATTTCAGTTTTAAGAAGTATGCTTTGAGAAGTAATAAGTATTTAGAAAAGTGAAGAAGTAAAGTTAGAAAAGAATATCTAATGATAAGTTTTCGTAGCAAGCACTAAAATATAAGTTATAATATCCAAAATGTTAATATTTATATAATAATTACGAATCTGTATTCGGTTAGTCATGATATGCTTGTAGATGAAAGTTAGCCTATAGAAAAGTGAAGAAGTAAAGTAAGAAAAGAATATCTAATGATAAGTTTTCGTAGCAAGCACTAAAATA
Source organism: Loxodes magnus (assembly GCA_946699065.1). Lineage (NCBI taxonomy): Eukaryota > Ciliophora > Karyorelictea > Loxodida > Loxodidae > Loxodes > Loxodes magnus. The sequence goes on from CAMPDV010001770.1 coordinate 2,390, forward strand.
TAAGTTATAATATCCAAAATGTTAATATTTATATAATAATTACGAATCTGTATTCGGTTAGTCAAGATATGCTTGTAGATGAAAGTTAGCCTATAGAAAAGTGAAGAAGTAAAGTAAGAAAGAAGATAGAATTTCAGTTTTAAGAAGTATGCTTTGAGAAGTAATAAGTATTTAGAAAAGTGAAGAAGTAAAGTTAGAAAAGAATATCTAATGATAAGTTTTCGTAGCAAGCACTAAAATATAAGTTAGAATATCCAAAATGTTAATATTTATATAATAATTACGAATCTGTATTCGGTTAGTCATGATATGCTTGTAGATGAAAGTTAGCCTATAGAAAAGTGAAGAAGTAAAGTAAGAAAAGAATATCTAATGATAAGTTTTCGTAGCAAGCACTAAAATATAAGTTATAATATCCAAAATGTTAATATTTATATAATAATTACGAATCTGTATTCGGTTAGTCAAGATATGCTTGTAGATGAAAGTTAGCCTATAGAAAAGTGAAGAAGTAAAGTAAGAAAGAAGATAGAATTTCAGTTTTAAGAAGTATGCTTTGAGAAGTAATAAGTATTTAGAAAAGTGAAGAAGTAAAGTTAGAAAAGAATATCTAATGATAAGTTTTCGTAGCAAGCACTAAAATATAAGTTATAATATCCAAAATGTTAATATTTATATAATAATTACGAATCTGTATTCGGTTAGTCATGATATGCTTGTAGATGAAAGTTAGCCTATAGAAAAGTGAAGAAGTAAAGTAAGAAAAGAATATCTAATGATAAGTTTTCTTAGCAAGCACTAAAATATAAGTTAGAATATCCAAAATGTTAGTAATAATGTCACAATTACGAATCTGTATTCGGTTAGTCAAGATATGCTTGTAGATGAAAGTTAGCCTATAGAAAAGTGAAGAAGTAAAGTAAGAAAGAAGATAGAATTTCAGTTTTAAGAAGTATGCTTTGAGAAGTAATAAGTATTTAGAAAAGTGAAGAAGTAAAGTTAGAAAAGAATATCTAATGATAAGTTTTCGTAGCAAGCACTAAAATATAAGTTATAATATCCAAAATGTTAATATTTATATAATAATTACGAATCTGTATTCGGTTAGTCAAGATATGCTTGTAGATGAAAGTTAGCCTATAGAAAAGTGAAGAAGTAAAGTAAGAAAGAAGATAGAATTTCAGTTTTAAGAAGTATGCTTTGAGAAGTAATAAGTATTTAGAAAAGTGAAGAAGTAAAGTTAGAAAAGAATATCTAATGATAAGTTTTCGTAGCAAGCACTAAAATATAAGTTATAATATCCAAAATGTTAATATTTATATAATAATTACGAATCTGTATTCGGTTAGTCATGATATGCTTGTAGATGAAAGTTAGCCTATAGAAAAGTGAAGAAGTAAAGTAAGAAAAGAATATCTAATGATAAGTTTTCGTAGCAAGCACTAAAATATAAGTTATAATATCCAAAATGTTAATATTTATATAATAATTACGAATCTGTATTCGGTTAGTCAAGATATGCTTGTAGATGAAAGTTAGCCTATAGAAAAGTGAAGAAGTAAAGTAAGAAAGAAGATAGAATTTCAGTTTTAAGAAGTATGCTTTGAGAAGTAATAAGTATTTAGAAAAGTGAAGAAGTAAAGTTAGAAAAGAATATCTAATGATAAGTTTTCGTAGCAAGCACTAAAATATAAGTTAGAATATCCAAAATGTTAATATTTATATAATAATTACGAATCTGTATTCGGTTAGTCATGATATGCTTGTAGATGAAAGTTAGCCTATAGAAAAGTGAAGAAGTAAAGTTAGAAAAGAATATCTAATGATAAGTTTTCGTAGCAAGCACTAAAATATAAGTTATAATATCCAAAATGTTAATATTTATATAATAATTACGAATCTGTATTCGGTTAGTCATGATATGCTTGTAGATGAAAGTTAGCCTATAGAAAAGTGAAGAAGTAAAGTAAGAAAGAAGATAGAATTTCAGTTTTAAGAAGTATGCTTTGAGAAGTAATAAGTATTTAGAAAAGTGAAGAAGTAAAGTTAGAAAAGAATATCTAATGATAAGTTTTCGTAGCAAGCACTAAAATATAAGTTATAATATCCAAAATGTTAATATTTATATAATAATTACGAATCTGTATTCGGTTAGTCAAGATATGCTTGTAGATGAAAGTTAGCCTATAGAAAAGTGAAGAAGTAAAGTAAGAAAGAAGATAGAATTTCAGTTTTAAGAAGTATGCTTTGAGAAGTAATAAGTATTTAGAAAAGTGAAGAAGTAAAGTTAGAAAAGAATATCTAATGATAAGTTTTCGTAGCAAGCACTAAAATATAAGTTATAATATCCAAAATGTTAATATTTATATAATAATTACGAATCTGTATTCGGTTAGTCATGATATGCTTGTAGATGAAAGTTAGCCTATAGAAAAGTGAAGAAGTAAAGTAAGAAAAGAATATCTAATGATAAGTTTTCGTAGCAAGCACTAAAATATAAGTTATAATATCCAAAATGTTAATATTTATATAATAATTACGAATCTGTATTCGGTTAGTCAAGATATGCTTGTAGATGAAAGTTAGCCTATAGAAAAGTGAAGAAGTAAAGTAAGAAAGAAGATAGAATTTCAGTTTTAAGAAGTATGCTTTGAGAAGTAATAAGTATTTAGAAAAGTGAAGAAGTAAAGTTAGAAAAGAATATCTAATGATAAGTTTTCGTAGCAAGCACTAAAATATAAGTTAGAATATCCAAAATGTTAATATTTATATAATAATTACGAATCTGTATTCGGTTAGTCATGATATGCTTGTAGATGAAAGTTAGCCTATAGAAAAGTGAAGAAGTAAAGTTAGAAAAGAATATCTAATGATAAGTTTTCGTAGCAAGCACTAAAATATAAGTTATAATATCCAAAATGTTAATATTTATATAATAATTACGAATCTGTATTCGGTTAGTCATGATATGCTTGTAGATGAAAGTTAGCCTATAGAAAAGTGAAGAAGTAAAGTAAGAAAAGAATATCTAATGATAAGTTTTCGTAGCAAGCACTAAAATATAAGTTATAATATCCAAAATGTTAATATTTATATAATAATTACGAATCTGTATTCGGTTAGTCAAGATATGCTTGTAGATGAAAGTTAGCCTATAGAAAAGTGAAGAAGTAAAGTAAGAAAGAAGATAGAATTTCAGTTTTAAGAAGTATGCTTTGAGAAGTAATAAGTATTTAGAAAAGTGAAGAAGTAAAGTTAGAAAAGAATATCTAATGATAAGTTTTCGTAGCAAGCACTAAAATATAAGTTAGAATATCCAAAATGTTAATATTTATATAATAATTACGAATCTGTATTCGGTTAGTCATGATATGCTTGTAGATGAAAGTTAGCCTATAGAAAAGTGAAGAAGTAAAGTTAGAAAAGAATATCTAATGATAAGTTTTCGTAGCAAGCACTAAAATATAAGTTATAATATCCAAAATGTTAATATTTATATAATAATTACGAATCTGTATTCGGTTAGTCAAGATATGCTTGTAGATGAAAGTTAGCCTATAGAAAAGTGAAGAAGTAAAGTAAGAAAGAAGATAGAATTTCAGTTTTAAGAAGTATGCTTTGAGAAGTAATAAGTATTTAGAAAAGTGAAGAAGTAAAGTAAGAAAAGAATATCTAATGATAAGTTTTCGTAGCAAGCACTAAAATATAAGTTATAATATCCAAAATGTTAATATTTATATAATAATTACGAATCTGTATTCGGTTAGTCAAGATATGCTTGTAGATGAAAGTTAGCCTATAGAAAAGTGAAGAAGTAAAGTAAGAAAGAAGATAGAATTTCAGTTTTAAGAAGTATGCTTTGAGAAGTAATAAGTATTTAGAAAAGTGAAGAAGTAAAGTTAGAAAAGAATATCTAATGATAAGTTTTCGTAGCAAGCACTAAAATATAAGTTATAATATCCAAAATGTTAATATTTATATAATAATTACGAATCTGTATTCGGTTAGTCATGATATGCTTGTAGATGAAAGTTAGCCTATAGAAAAGTGAAGAAGTAAAGTAAGAAAAGAATATCTAATGATAAGTTTTCGTAGCAAGCACTAAAATATAAGTTATAATATCCAAAATGTTAATATTTATATAATAATTACGAATCTGTATTCGGTTAGTCAAGATATGCTTGTAGATGAAAGTTAGCCTATAGAAAAGTGAAGAAGTAAAGTAAGAAAGAAGATAGAATTTCAGTTTTAAGAAGTATGCTTTGAGAAGTAATAAGTATTTAGAAAAGTGAAGAAGTAAAGTTAGAAAAGAATATCTAATGATAAGTTTTCGTAGCAAGCACTAAAATATAAGTTAGAATATCCAAAATGTTAATATTTATATAATAATTACGAATCTGTATTCGGTTAGTCATGATATGCTTGTAGATGAAAGTTAGCCTATAGAAAAGTGAAGAAGTAAAGTAAGAAAGAAGATAGAATTTCAGTTTTAAGAAGTATGCTTTGAGAAGTAATAAGTATTTAGAAAAGTGAAGAAGTAAAGTTAGAAAAGAATATCTAATGATAAGTTTTCGTAGCAAGCACTAAAATATAAGTTATAATATCCAAAATGTTAATATTTATATAATAATTACGAATCTGTATTCGGTTAGTCAAGATATGCTTGTAGATGAAAGTTAGCCTATAGAAAAGTGAAGAAGTAAAGTAAGAAAGAAGATAGAATTTCAGTTTTAAGAAGTATGCTTTGAGAAGTAATAAGTATTTAGAAAAGTGAAGAAGTAAAGTTAGAAAAGAATATCTAATGATAAGTTTTCGTAGCAAGCACTAAAATATAAGTTATAATATCCAAAATGTTAATATTTATATAATAATTACGAATCTGTATTCGGTTAGTCAAGATATGCTTGTAGATGAAAGTTAGCCTATAGAAAAGTGAAGAAGTAAAGTAAGAAAGAAGATAGAATTTCAGTTTTAAGAAGTATGCTTTGAGAAGTAATAAGTATTTAGAAAAGTGAAGAAGTAAAGTAAGAAAAGAATATCTAATGATAAGTTTTCGTAGCAAGCACTAAAATATAAGTTATAATATCCAAAATGTTAATATTTATATAATAATTACGAATCTGTATTCGGTTAGTCAAGATATGCTTGTAGATGAAAGTTAGCCTATAGAAAAGTGAAGAAGTAAAGTAAGAAAGAAGATAGAATTTCAGTTTTAAGAAGTATGCTTTGAGAAGTAATAAGTATTTAGAAAAGTGAAGAAGTAAAGTTAGAAAAGAATATCTAATGATAAGTTTTCGTAGCAAGCACTAAAATATAAGTTATAATATCCAAAATGTTAATATTTATATAATAATTACGAATCTGTATTCGGTTAGTCATGATATGCTTGTAGATGAAAGTTAGCCTATAGAAAAGTGAAGAAGTAAAGTAAGAAAAGAATATCTAATGATAAGTTTTCGTAGCAAGCACTAAAATATAAGTTATAATATCCAAAATGTTAATATTTATATAATAATTACGAATCTGTATTCGGTTAGTCAAGATATGCTTGTAGATGAAAGTTAGCCTATAGAAAAGTGAAGAAGTAAAGTAAGAAAGAAGATAGAATTTCAGTTTTAAGAAGTATGCTTTGAGAAGTAATAAGTATTTAGAAAAGTGAAGAAGTAAAGTTAGAAAAGAATATCTAATGATAAGTTTTCGTAGCAAGCACTAAAATATAAGTTAGAATATCCAAAATGTTAATATTTATATAATAATTACGAATCTGTATTCGGTTAGTCATGATATGCTTGTAGATGAAAGTTAGCCTATAGAAAAGTGAAGAAGTAAAGTAAGAAAGAAGATAGAATTTCAGTTTTAAGAAGTATGCTTTGAGAAGTAATAAGTATTTAGAAAAGTGAAGAAGTAAAGTAAGAAAAGAATATCTAATGATAAGTTTTCGTAGCAAGCACTAAAATATAAGTTATAATATCCAAAATGTTAATATTTATATAATAATTACGAATCTGTATTCGGTTAGTCAAGATATGCTTGTAGATGAAAGTTAGCCTATAGAAAAGTGAAGAAGTAAAGTAAGAAAGAAGATAGAATTTCAGTTTTAAGAAGTATGCTTTGAGAAGTAATAAGTATTTAGAAAAGTGAAGAAGTAAAGTTAGAAAAGAATATCTAATGATAAGTTTTCGTAGCAAGCACTAAAATATAAGTTATAATATCCAAAATGTTAATATTTATATAATAATTACGAATCTGTATTCGGTTAGTCATGATATGCTTGTAGATGAAAGTTAGCCTATAGAAAAGTGAAGAAGTAAAGTAAGAAAAGAATATCTAATGATAAGTTTTCGTAGCAAGCACTAAAATATAAGTTATAATATCCAAAATGTTAATATTTATATAATAATTACGAATCTGTATTCGGTTAGTCAAGATATGCTTGTAGATGAAAGTTAGCCTATAGAAAAGTGAAGAAGTAAAGTAAGAAAGAAGATAGAATTTCAGTTTTAAGAAGTATGCTTTGAGAAGTAATAAGTATTTAGAAAAGTGAAGAAGTAAAGTTAGAAAAGAATATCTAATGATAAGTTTTCGTAGCAAGCACTAAAATATAAGTTATAATATCCAAAATGTTAATATTTATATAATAATTACGAATCTGTATTCGGTTAGTCATGATATGCTTGTAGATGAAAGTTAGCCTATAGAAAAGTGAAGAAGTAAAGTAAGAAAAGAATATCTAATGATAAGTTTTCGTAGCAAGCACTAAAATATAAGTTATAATATCCAAAATGTTAATATTTATATAATAATTACGAATCTGTATTCGGTTAGTCAAGATATGCTTGTAGATGAAAGTTAGCCTATAGAAAAGTGAAGAAGTAAAGTAAGAAAGAAGATAGAATTTCAGTTTTAAGAAGTATGCTTTGAGAAGTAATAAGTATTTAGAAAAGTGAAGAAGTAAAGTTAGAAAAGAATATCTAATGATAAGTTTTCGTAGCAAGCACTAAAATATAAGTTAGAATATCCAAAATGTTAATATTTATATAATAATTACGAATCTGTATTCGGTTAGTCATGATATGCTTGTAGATGAAAGTTAGCCTATAGAAAAGTGAAGAAGTAAAGTAAGAAAGAAGATAGAATTTCAGTTTTAAGAAGTATGCTTTGAGAAGTAATAAGTATTTAGAAAAGTGAAGAAGTAAAGTAAGAAAAGAATATCTAATGATAAGTTTTCGTAGCAAGCACTAAAATATAAGTTATAATATCCAAAATGTTAATATTTATATAATAATTACGAATCTGTATTCGGTTAGTCAAGATATGCTTGTAGATGAAAGTTAGCCTATAGAAAAGTGAAGAAGTAAAGTAAGAAAGAAGATAGAATTTCAGTTTTAAGAAGTATGCTTTGAGAAGTAATAAGTATTTAGAAAAGTGAAGAAGTAAAGTTAGAAAAGAATATCTAATGATAAGTTTTCGTAGCAAGCACTAAAATATAAGTTATAATATCCAAAATGTTAATATTTATATAATAATTACGAATCTGTATTCGGTTAGTCATGATATGCTTGTAGATGAAAGTTAGCCTATAGAAAAGTGAAGAAGTAAAGTAAGAAAAGAATATCTAATGATAAGTTTTCGTAGCAAGCACTAAAATATAAGTTATAATATCCAAAATGTTAATATTTATATAATAATTACGAATCTGTATTCGGTTAGTCAAGATATGCTTGTAGATGAAAGTTAGCCTATAGAAAAGTGAAGAAGTAAAGTAAGAAAGAAGATAGAATTTCAGTTTTAAGAAGTATGCTTTGAGAAGTAATAAGTATTTAGAAAAGTGAAGAAGTAAAGTTAGAAAAGAATATCTAATGATAAGTTTTCGTAGCAAGCACTAAAATATAAGTTAGAATATCCAAAATGTTAATATTTATATAATAATTACGAATCTGTATTCGGTTAGTCATGATATGCTTGTAGATGAAAGTTAGCCTATAGAAAAGTGAAGAAGTAAAGTAAGAAAGAAGATAGAATTTCAGTTTTAAGAAGTATGCTTTGAGAAGTAATAAGTATTTAGAAAAGTGAAGAAGTAAAGTTAGAAAAGAATATCTAATGATAAGTTTTCGTAGCAAGCACTAAAATATAAGTTATAATATCCAAAATGTTAATATTTATATAATAATTACGAATCTGTATTCGGTTAGTCAAGATATGCTTGTAGATGAAAGTTAGCCTATAGAAAAGTGAAGAAGTAAAGTAAGAAAGAAGATAGAATTTCAGTTTTAAGAAGTATGCTTTGAGAAGTAATAAGTATTTAGAAAAGTGAAGAAGTAAAGTTAGAAAAGAATATCTAATGATAAGTTTTCGTAGCAAGCACTAAAATATAAGTTATAATATCCAAAATGTTAATATTTATATAATAATTACGAATCTGTATTCGGTTAGTCAAGATATGCTTGTAGATGAAAGTTAGCCTATAGAAAAGTGAAGAAGTAAAGTAAGAAAGAAGATAGAATTTCAGTTTTAAGAAGTATGCTTTGAGAAGTAATAAGTATTTAGAAAAGTGAAGAAGTAAAGTTAGAAAAGAATATCTAATGATAAGTTTTCGTAGCAAGCCTAAAATATAAGTTAGAATATCCAAAATGTTAATATTTATATAATAATTACGAATCTGTATTCGGTTAGTCATGATATGCTTGTAGATGAAAGTTAGCCTATAGAAAAGTGAAGAAGTAAAGTAAGAAAGAAGATAGAATTTCAGTTTTAAGAAGTATGCTTTGAGAAGTAATAAGTATTTTAGAAAAGTGAAGAAGTAAAGTTAGAAAAGAATATCTAATGATAAGTTTTCGTAGCAAGCACTAAAATATAAGTTATAATATCCAAAATGTTAATATTTATATAATAATTACGAATCTGTATTCGGTTAGTCAAGATATGCTTGTAGATGAAAGTTAGCCTATAGAAAGTGAAGAAGTAAAGTAAGAAAGAAGATAGAATTTCAGTTTTAAGAAGTATGCTTTGAGAAGTAATAAGTATTTAGAAAAGTGAAGAAGTAAAGTTAGAAAAGAATATCTAATGATAAGTTTTCGTAGCAAGCACTAAAATATAAGTTATAATATCCAAAATGTTAATATTTATATAATAATTACGAATCTGTATTCGGTTAGTCAAGATATGCTTGTAGATGAAAGTTAGCCTATAGAAAAGTGAAGAAGTAAAGTAAGAAAGAAGATAGAATTTCAGTTTTAAGAAGTATGCTTTGAGAAGTAATAAGTATTTAGAAAAGTGAAGAAGTAAAGTTAGAAAAGAATATTCTAATGATAAGTTTTCGTAGCAAGCACTAAAATATAAGTTAGAATATCCAAAATGTTAATATTTATATAATAATTACGAATCTGTATTCGGTTAGTCATGATATGCTTGTAGATGAAAGTTAGCCTATAGAAAAGTGAGAAGTAAAGTAAGAAAGAAGATAGAATTTCAGTTTTAAGAAGTATGCTTTGAGAAGTAATAAGTATTTAGAAAAGTGAAGAAGTAAAGTTAGAAAAGAATATCTAATGATAAGTTTTCGTAGCAAGCACTAAAATATAAGTTATAATATCCAAAATGTTAATATTTATATAATAATTACGATCTGTATTCGGTTAGTCAAGATATGCTTGTAGATGAAAGTTAGCCTATAGAAAAGTGAAGAAGTAAAGTAAGAAAGAAGATAGAATTTCAGTTTTAAGAAGTATGCTTTGAGAAGTAATAAGTATTTAGAAAAGTGAAGAAGTAAGTTAGAAAAGAATATCTAATGATAAGTTTTCGTAGCAAGCACTAAAATATAAGTTATAATATCCAAAATGTTAATATTTATAAATAATTACGAATCTGTATTCGGTTAGTCATGATATGCTTGTAGATGAAAGTTAGCCTATAGAAAAGTGAAGAAGTAAAGTAAGAAAAGAATATCTAATGATAAGTTTTCGTAGCAAGCACTAAAATATAAGTTATAATATCCAAAATGTTAATATTTATATAATAATTACGAATCTGTATTCGGTTAGTCAAGATATGCTTGTAGATGAAAGTTAGCCTATAGAAAAGTGAAGAAGTAAAGTAAGAAAGAAGATAGAATTTCAGTTTTAAGAAGTATGCTTTGAGAAGTAATAAGTATTTAGAAAAGTGAAGAAGTAAAGTTAGAAAAGAATATCTAATGATAAGTTTTCGTAGCAAGCACTAAAATATAAGTTAGAATATCCAAAATGTTAATATTTATATAATAATTACGAATCTGTATTCGGTTAGTCATGATATGCTTGTAGATGAAAGTTAGCCTATAGAAAAGTGAAGAAGTAAAGTTAGAAAAGAATATCTAATGATAAGTTTTCGTAGCAAGCACTAAAATATAAGTTATAATATCCAAAATGTTAATATTTTATATAATAATTACGAATCTGTATTCGGTTAGTCAAGATATGCTTGTAGATGAAAGTTAGCCTATAGAAAAGTGAAGAAGTAAAGTAAGAAAGAAGATAGAATTTCAGTTTTAAGAAGTATGCTTTGAGAAGTAATAAGTATTTAGAAAAGTGAAGAAGTAAAGTAAGAAAAAGAAATATCTAATGATAAGTTTTCGTAGCAAGCACTAAAATATAAGTTATAATATCCAAAATGTTAATATTTATATAATAATTACGAATCTGTATTCGGTTAGTCAAGATATGCTTGTAGATGAAAGTTAGCCTATAGAAAAGTGAAGAAGTAAAGTAAGAAAGAAGATAGAATTTCAGTTTTAAGAAGTATGCTTTGAGAAGTAATAAGTATTTAGAAAAGTGAAGAAGTAAAGTTAGAAAAGAATATCTAATGATAAGTTTTCGTAGCAAGCACTAAAATATAAGTTAGAATATCCAAAATGTTAATATTTATATAATAATTACGAATCTGTATTCGGTTAGTCATGATATGCTTGTAGATGAAAGTTAGCCTATAGAAAAGTGAAGAAGTAAAGTAAGAAAGAAGATAGAATTTCAGTTTTAAGAAGTATGCTTTGAGAAGTAATAAGTATTTAGAAAAGTGAAGAAGTAAAGTTAGAAAAGAATATCTAATGATAAGTTTTCGTAGCAAGCACTAAAATATAAGTTATAATATCCAAAATGTTAATATTTATATAATAATTACGAATCTGTATTCGGTTAGTCAAGATATGCTTGTAGATGAAAGTTAGCCTATAGAAAAGTGAAGAAGTAAAGTAAGAAAGAAGATAGAATTTCAGTTTTAAGAAGTATGCTTTGAGAAGTAATAAGTATTTAGAAAAGTGAAGAAGTAAAGTTAGAAAAGAATATCTAATGATAAGTTTTTCGTAGCAAGCACTAAAATATAAGTTATAATATCCAAAATGTTAATATTTATATAATAATTACGAATTGTATTCGGTTAGTCATGATATGCTTGTAGATGAAAGTTAGCCTATAGAAAAGTGAAGAAGTAAAGTAAGAAAAGAATATCTAATGATAAGTTTTCGTAGCAAGCACTAAAATATAAGTTATAATATCCAAAATGTTAATATTTATATAATAATTACGAATCTGTATTCGGTTAGTCAAGATATGCTTGTAGATGAAAGTTAGCCTATAGAAAAGTGAAGAAGTAAAGTAAGAAAGAAGATAGAATTTCAGTTTTAAGAAGTATGCTTTGAGAAGTAATAAGTATTTAGAAAAGTGAAGAAGTAAAGTTAGAAAAGAATATCTAATGATAAGTTTTCGTAGCAAGCACTAAAATATAAGTTAGAATATCCAAAATGTTAATATTTATATAATAATTACGAATCTGTATTCGGTTAGTCATGATATGCTTGTAGATGAAAGTTAGCCTATAGAAAAGTGAAGAAGTAAAGTTAGAAAAGAATATCTAATGATAAGTTTTCGTAGCAAGCACTAAAATATAAGTTATAATATCCAAAATGTTAATATTTATATAATAATTACGAATCTGTATTCGGTTAGTCAAGATATGCTTGTAGATGAAAGTTAGCCTATAGAAAAGTGAAGAAGTAAAGTAAGAAAGAAGATAGAATTTCAGTTTTAAGAAGTATGCTTTGAGAAGTAATAAGTATTTAGAAAAGTGAAGAAGTAAAGTAAGAAAAGAATATCTAATGATAAGTTTTCGTAGCAAGCACTAAAATATAAGTTAGAATATCCAAAATGTTAATATTTATATAATAATTACGAATCTGTATTCGGTTAGTCATGATATGCTTGTAGATGAAAGTTAGCCTATAGAAAAGTGAAGAAGTAAAGTAAGAAAGAAGATAGAATTTCAGTTTTAAGAAGTATGCTTTGAGAAGTAATAAGTATTTAGAAAAGTGAAGAAGTAAAGTTAGAAAAGAATATCTAATGATAAGTTTTCGTAGCAAGCACTAAAATATAAGTTATAATATCCAAAATGTTAATATTTATATAATAATTACGAATCTGTATTCGGTTAGTCAAGATATGCTTGTAGATGAAAGTTAGCCTATAGAAAAGTGAAGAAGTAAAGTAAGAAAGAAGATAGAATTTCAGTTTTAAGAAGTATGCTTTGAGAAGTAATAAGTATTTAGAAAAGTGAAGAAGTAAAGTTAGAAAAGAATATCTAATGATAAGTTTTCGTAGCAAGCACTAAAATATAAGTTATAATATCCAAAATGTTAATATTTATATAATAATTACGAATCTGTATTCGGTTAGTCAAGATATGCTTGTAGATGAAAGTTAGCCTATAGAAAAGTGAAGAAGTAAAGTAAGAAAGAAGATAGAATTTCAGTTTTAAGAAGTATGCTTTGAGAAGTAATAAGTATTTAGAAAAGTGAAGAAGTAAAGTTAGAAAAGAATATCTAATGATAAGTTTTCGTAGCAAGCACTAAAATATAAGTTAGAATATCCAAAATGTAATATTTATATAATAATTACGAATCTGTATTCGGTTAGTCATGATATGCTTGTAGATGAAAGTTAGCCCTATAGAAAAGTGAAGAAGTAAAGTAAGAAAGAAGATAGAATTTCAGTTTTAAGAAGTATGCTTTGAGAAGTAATAAGTATTTAGAAAAGTGAAGAAGTAAAGTTAGAAAAGAATATCTAATGATAAGTTTTCGTAGCAAGCACTAAAATATAAGTTATAATATCCAAAATGTTAATATTTATATAATAATTACGAATCTGTATTCGGTTAGTCAAGATATGCTTGTAGATGAAAGTTAGCCTATAGAAAAGTGAAGAAGTAAAGTAAGAAAGAAGATAGAATTTCAGTTTTAAGAAGTATGCTTTGAGAAGTAATAAGTATTTAGAAAAGTGAAGAAGTAAAGTTAGAAAAGAATATCTAATGATAAGTTTTCGTAGCAAGCACTAAAATATAAGTTATAATATCCAAAATGTTAATATTTATATAATAATTACGAATCTGTATTCGGTTAGTCATGATATGCTTGTAGATGAAAGTTAGCCTATAGAAAAGTGAAGAAAGTAAGTAAGAAAAGAATATCTAATGATAAGTTTTCGTAGCAAGCACTAAAATATAAGTTATAATATCCAAAATGTTAATATTTATATAATAATACGAATCTGTATTCGGTTAGTCAAGATATGCTTGTAGATGAAAGTTAGCCTATAGAAAAGTGAAGAAGTAAAGTAAGAAAGAAGATAGAATTTCAGTTTTAAGAAGTATGCTTTGAGAAGTAATAAGTATTTAGAAAAGTGAAGAAGTAAAGTTAGAAAAGAATATCTAATGATAAGTTTTCGTAGCAAGCACTAAAATATAAGTTAGAATATCCAAAATGTTAATATTTATATAATAATTACGAATCTGTATTCGGTTAGTCATGATATGCTTGTAGATGAAAGTTAGCCTATAGAAAAGTGAAGAAGTAAAGTTAGAAAGAATATCTAATGATAAGTTTTCGTAGCAAGCACTAAAATATAAGTTATAATATCCAAAATGTTAATATTTATATAATAATTACGAATCTGTATTCGGTTAGTCAAGATATGCTTGTAGATGAAAGTTAGCCTATAGAAAGTGAAGAAGTAAAGTAAGAAAGAAGATAGAATTTCAGTTTTAAGAAGTATGCTTTGAGAAGTAATAAGTATTTAGAAAAGTGAGAAGTAAAGTAAGAAAAGAATATCTAATGATAAGTTTTCGTAGCAAGCACTAAAATATAAGTTATAATATCCAAAATGTTAATATTTATATAATAATTACGAATCTGTATTCGGTTAGTCAAGATATGCTTGTAGATGAAAGTTAGCCTATAGAAAAGTGAAGAAGTAAAGTAAGAAAGAAGATAGAATTTCAGTTTTAAGAAGTATGCTTTGAGAAGTAATAAGTATTTAGAAAAGTGAAGAAGTAAAGTTAGAAAAGAATATCTAATGATAAGTTTTCGTAGCAAGCACTAAAATATAAGTTAGAATATCCAAAATGTTAATATTTATATAATAATTACGAATCTGTATTCGGTTAGTCATGATATGCTTGTAGATGAAAGTTAGCCTATAGAAAAGTGAAGAAGTAAAGTAAGAAAGAAGATAGAATTTCAGTTTTAAGAAGTATGCTTTGAGAAGTAATAAGTATTTAGAAAAGTGAAGAAGTAAAGTTAGAAAAGAATATCTAATGATAAGTTTTCGTAGCAAGCACTAAAATATAAGTTATAATATCCAAAATGTTAATATTTATATAATAATTACGAATCTGTATTCGGTTAGTCAGATATGCTTGTAGATGAAAGTTAGCCTATAGAAAAGTGAAGAAGTAAAGTAAGAAAGAAGATAGAATTTCAGTTTTAAGAAGTATGCTTTGAGAAGTAATAAGTATTTAGAAAAGTGAAGAAGTAAAGTTAGAAAAAGAATATCTAATGATAAGTTTTCGTAGCAAGCACTAAAATATAAGTTATAATATCCAAAATGTTAATATTTATATAATAATTACGATTCTGTATTCGGTTAGTCATGATATGCTTGTAGATGAAAGTTAGCCTATAGAAAAGTGAAGAAGTAAAGTAAGAAAAGAATATCTAATGATAAGTTTTCGTAGCAAGCACTAAAATATAAGTTATAATATCCAAAATGTTAATATTTATATAATAATTACGAATCTGTATTCGGTTAGTCAAGATATGCTTGTAGATGAAAGTTAGCCTATAGAAAAGTGAAGAAGTAAAGTAAGAAAGAAGATAGAATTTCAGTTTTAAGAAGTATGCTTTGAGAAGTAATAAGTATTTAGAAAAGTGAAGAAGTAAAGTTAGAAAGAATATCTAATGATAAGTTTTCGTAGCAAGCACTAAAATATAAGTTAGAATATCCAAAATGTTAATATTTATATAATAATTACGAATCTGTATTCGGTTAGTCATGATATGCTTGTAGATGAAAGTTAGCCTATAGAAAAGTGAAGAAGTAAAGTTAGAAAAGAATATCTAATGATAAGTTTTCGTAGCAAGCACTAAAATATAAGTTATACTATCCAAAATGTTAATATTTATATAATAATTACGAATCTGTATTCGGTTAGTCAAGATATGCTTGTAGATGAAAGTTAGCCTATAGAAAAGTGAAGAAGTAAAGTAAGAAAGAAGATAGAATTTCAGTTTTAAGAAGTATGCTTTGAGAAGTAATAAGTATTTAGAAAAGTGAAGAAGTAAAGTAAGAAAAGAATATCTAATGATAAGTTTTCGTAGCAAGCACTAAAATATAAGTTATAATATCCAAAATGTTAATATTTATATAATAATTACGAATCTGTATTCGGTTAGTCAAGATATGCTTGTAGATGAAAGTTAGCCTATAGAAAAGTGAAGAAGTAAAGTAAGAAAGAAGATAGAATTTCAGTTTTAAGAAGTATGCTTTGAGAAGTAATAAGTATTTAGAAAAGTGAAGAAGTAAAGTTAGAAAGAATATCTAATGATAAGTTTTCGTAGCAAGCACTAAAATATAAGTTATATATCCAAAATGTTAATATTTATATAATAATTACGAATCTGTATTCGGTTAGTCATGATATGCTTGTAGATGAAAGTTAGCCTATAGAAAAGTGAAGAAGTAAAGTAAGAAAAGAATATCTAATGATAAGTTTTCGTAGCAAGCACTAAAATATAAGTTATAATATCCAAAATGTTAATATTTATATAATAATTACGAATCTGTATTCGGTTAGTCAAGATATGCTTGTAGATGAAAGTTAGCCTATAGAAAAGTGAAGAAGTAAAGTAAGAAAGAAGATAGAATTTCAGTTTTAAGAAGTATGCTTTGAGAAGTAATAAGTATTTAGAAAAGTGAAGAAGTAAAGTTAGAAAAGAATATCTAATGATAAGTTTTCGTAGCAAGCACTAAAATATAAGTTAGAATATCCAAAATGTTAATATTTATATAATAATTACGAATCTGTATTCGGTTAGTCATGATATGCTTGTAGATGAAAGTTAGCCTATAGAAAAGTGAAGAAGTAAAGTAAGAAAGAAGATAGAATTTCAGTTTTAAGAAGTATGCTTTGAGAAGTAATAAGTATTTAGAAAAGTGAAGAAGTAAAGTTAGAAAAGAATATCTAATGATAAGTTTTCGTAGCAAGCACTAAAATATAAGTTATAATATCCAAAATGTTAATATTTATATAATAATTACGAATCTGTATTCGGTTAGTCAAGATATGCTTGTAGATGAAAGTTAGCCTATAGAAAAGTGAAGAAGTAAAGTTAGAAAAGAATATCTAATGATAAGTTTTCGTAGCAAGCACTAAAATATAAGTTATAATATCCAAAATGTTAATATTTATATAATAATTACGAATCTGTATTCGGTTAGTCAAGATATGCTTGTAGATGAAAGTTAGCCTATAGAAAAGTGAAGAAGTAAAGTAAGAAAGAAGATAGAATTTCAGTTTTAAGAAGTATGCTTTGAGAAGTAATAAGTATTTAGAAAAGTGAAGAAGTAAAGTAAGAAAAGAATATCTAATGATAAGTTTTCGTAGCAAGCACTAAAATATAAGTTATAATATCCAAATGTTAATATTTATATAATAATTACGAATCTGTATTCGGTTAGTCATGATATGCTTGTAGATGAAAGTTAGCCTATAGAAAAGTGAAGAAGTAAAGTAAGAAAGAAGATAGAATTTCAGTTTTAAGAAGTATGCTTTGAGAAGTAATAAGTATTTAGAAAAGTGAAGAAGTAAAGTTAGAAAAGAATATCTAATGATAAGTTTTCGTAGCAAGCACTAAAATATAAGTTATAATATCCAAAAATGTTAATATTTATATAATAATTACGAATCTGTATTCGGTTAGTCAAGATATGCTTGTAGATGAAAGTTAGCCTATAGAAAAGTGAAGAAGTAAAGTAAGAAAGAAGATAGAATTTCAGTTTTAAGAAGTATGCTTTGAGAAGTAATAAGTATTTAGAAAAGTGAAGAAGTAAAGTTAGAAAAGAATATCTAATGATAAGTTTTCGTAGCAAGCACTAAAATATAAGTTAGAATATCCAAAATGTTAATATTTATATAATAATTACGAATCTGTATTCGGTTAGTCATGATATGCTTGTAGATGAAAGTTAGCCTATAGAAAAGTGAAGAAGTAAAGTAAGAAAGAAGATAGAATTTCAGTTTTAAGAAGTATGCTTTGAGAAGTAATAAGTATTTAGAAAAGTGAAGAAGTAAAGTTAGAAAAGAATATCTAATGATAAGTTTTCGTAGCAAGCACTAAAATATAAGTTATAATATCCAAATGTTAATATTTATATAATAATTACGAATCTGTATTCGGTTAGTCAAGATATGCTTGTAGATGAAAGTTAGCCTATAGAAAAGTGAAGAAGTAAAGTAAGAAAGAAGATAGAATTTCAGTTTTAAGAAGTATGCTTTGAGAAGTAATAAGTATTTAGAAAAGTGAAGAAGTAAAGTTAGAAAAGAATATCTAATGATAAGTTTTCGTAGCAAGCACTAAAATATAAGTTATAATATCCAAAATGTTAATATTTATATAATAATTACGAATCTGTATTCGGTTAGTCATGATATGCTTGTAGATGAAAGTTAGCCTATAGAAAAGTGAAGAAGTAAAGTAAGAAAAGAATATCTAATGATAAGTTTTCGTAGCAAGCACTAAAATATAAGTTATAATATCCAAAATGTTAATATTTATATAATAATTACGAATCTGTATTCGGTTAGTCAAGATATGCTTGTAGATGAAAGTTAGCCTATAGAAAAGTGAAGAAGTAAAGTAAGAAAGAAGATAGAATTTCAGTTTTAAGAAGTATGCTTTGAGAAGTAATAAGTATTTAGAAAAGTGAAGAAGTAAAGTTAGAAAAGAATATCTAATGATAAGTTTTCGTAGCAAGCACTAAAATATAAGTTAGAATATCCAAAATGTTAATATTTATATAATAATTACGAATCTGTATTCGGTTAGTCATGATATGCTTGTAGATGAAAGTTAGCCTATAGAAAAGTGAAGAAGTAAAGTTAGAAAAGAATATCTAATGATAAGTTTTCGTAGCAAGCACTAAAATATAAGTTATAATATCCAAAATGTTAATATTTATATAATAATTACGAATCTGTATTCGGTTAGTCAAGATATGCTTGTAGATGAAAGTTAGCCTATAGAAAAGTGAAGAAGTAAAGTAAGAAAGAAGATAGAATTTCAGTTTTAAGAAGTATGCTTTGAGAAGTAATAAGTATTTAGAAAAGTGAAGAAGTAAAGTAAGAAAAGAATATCTAATGATAAGTTTTCGTAGCAAGCACTAAAATATAAGTTATAATATCCAAAATGTTAATATTTATATAATAATTACGATCTGTATTCGGTTAGTCAAGATATGCTTGTAGATGAAAGTTAGCCTATAGAAAAGTGAAGAAGTAAAGTAAGAAAGAAGATAGAATTTCAGTTTTAAGAAGTATGCTTTGAGAAGTAATAAGTATTTAGAAAGTGAAGAAGTAAAGTAAGAAAAGAATATCTAATGATAAGTTTTCGTAGCAAGCACTAAAATATAAGTTATAATATCCAAAATGTTAATATTTATATAATAATTACGAATCTGTATTCGGTTAGTCAAGATATGCTTGTAGATGAAAGTTAGCCTATAGAAAAGTGAAGAAGTAAAGTAAGAAAGAAGATAGAATTTCAGTTTTAAGAAGTATGCTTTGAGAAGTAATAAGTATTTAGAAAAGTGAAGAAGTAAAGTTAGAAAAGAATATCTAATGATAAGTTTTCGTAGCAAGCACTAAAATATAAGTTATAATATCCAAAATGTTAATATTTATATAATAATTACGAATCTGTATTCGGTTAGTCATGATATGCTTGTAGATGAAAGTTAGCCTATAGAAAAGTGAAGAAGTAAAGTAAGAAAAGAATATCTAATGATAAGTTTTCGTAGCAAGCACTAAAATATAAGTTATAATATCCAAAATGTTAATATTTATATAATAATTACGAATCTGTATTCGGTTAGTCAAGATATGCTTGTAGATGAAAGTTAGCCTATAGAAAAGTGAAGAAGTAAAGTAAGAAAAGAAGATAGAATTTCAGTTTTAAGAAGTATGCTTTGAGAAGTAATAAGTATTTAGAAAAGTGAAGAAGTAAAGTTAGAAAAGAATATCTAATGATAAGTTTTCGTAGCAAGCACTAAAATATAAGTTAGAATATCCAAAATGTTAATATTTATATAATAATTACGAATCTGTATTCGGTTAGTCATGATATGCTTGTAGATGAAAGTTAGCCTATAGAAAAGTGAAGAAGTAAAGTAAGAAAGAAGATAGAATTTCAGTTTTAAGAAGTATGCTTTGAGAAGTAATAAGTAATTTAGAAAAGTGAAGAAGTAAAGTTAGAAAAGAATATCTAATGATAAGTTTTCGTAGCAAGCACTAAAATATAAGTTATAATATCCAAAATGTTAATATTTATATAATAATTACGAATCTGTATTCGGTTAGTCAAGATATGCTTTGTAGATGAAAGTTAGCCTATAGAAAAGTGAAGAAGTAAAGTAAGAAAGAAGATAGAATTTCAGTTTTAAGAAGTATGCTTTGAGAAGTAATAAGTATTTAGAAAAGTGAAGAAGTAAAGTTAGAAAAGAATATCTAATGATAAGTTTTTCGTAGCAAGCACTAAAATATAAGTTATAATATCCAAACATGTTAATATTTATATAATAATTACGAATCTGTATTCGGTTAGTCATGATATGCTTGTAGATGAAAGTTAGCCTATAGAAAAGTGAAGAAGTAAAGTAAGAAAAGAATATCTAATGATAAGTTTTCGTAGCAAGCACTAAAATATAAGTTATAATATCCAAAATGTTAATATTTATATAATAATTACGAATCTGTATTCGGTTAGTCAAGATATGCTTGTAGATGAAAGTTAGCCTATAGAAAAGTGAAGAAGTAAAGTAAGAAAGAAGATAGAATTTCAGTTTTAAGAAGTATGCTTTTGAGAAGTAATAAGTATTTAGAAAAGTGAAGAAGTAAAGTTAGAAAAGAATATCTAATGATAAGTTTTCGTAGCAAGCACTAAAATATAAGTTATAATATCCAAAATGTAATATTTATATAATAATTACGAATCTGTATTCGGTTAGTCATGATATGCTTGTAGATGAAAGTTAGCCTATAGAAAAGTGAAGAAGTAAAGTAAGAAAAGAATATCTAATGATAAGTTTTCGTAGCACGCACTAAAATATAAGTTATAATATCCAAAATGTTAATATTTATATAATAATTACGAATCTGTATTCGGTTAGTCAAGATATGCTTGTAGATGAAAGTTAGCCTATAGAAAAGTGAAGAAGTAAAGTAAGAAAGAAGATAGAATTTCAGTTTTAAGAAGTATGCTTTGAGAAGTAATAAGTATTTAGAAAAGTGAAGAAGTAAAGTTAGAAAAGAATATCTAATGATAAGTTTTCGTAGCAAGCACTAAAATATAAGTTAGAATATCCAAAATGTTAATATTTATATAATAATTACGAATCTGTATTCGGTTAGTCATGATATGCTTGTAGATGAAAGTTAGCCTATAGAAAAGTGAAGAAGTAAAGTAAGAAAAGAATATCTAATGATAAGTTTTCGTAGCAAGCACTAAAATATAAGTTATAATATCCAAAATGTTAATATTTATATAATAATTACGAATCTGTATTCGGTTAGTCAAGATATGCTTGTAGATGAAAGTTAGCCTATAGAAAAGTGAAGAAGTAAAGTAAGAAAGAAGATAGAATTTCAGTTTTAAGAAGTATGCTTTGAGAAGTAATAAGTATTTAGAAAAGTGAAGAAGTAAAGTTAGAAAAGAATATCTAATGATAAGTTTTCGTAGCAAGCACTAAAATATAAGTTATAATATCCAAAATGTTAATATTATATAATAATTACGAATCTGTATTCGGTTAGTCAAGATATGCTTGTAGATGAAAGTTAGCCTATAGAAAAGTGAAGAAGTAAAGTAAGAAAGAAGATAGAATTTCAGTTTTAAGAAGTATGCTTTTGAGAAGTAATAAGTATTTAGAAAAGTGAAGAAGTAAAGTAAGAAAAGAATATCTAATGATAAGTTTTCGTAGCAAGCACTAAAATATAAGTTATAATATCCAAAATGTTAATATTTATATAATAATTACGAATCTGTATTCGGTTAGTCAAGATATGCTTGTAGATGAAAGTTAGCCTATAGAAAAGTGAAGAAGTAAAGTAAGAAAGAAGATAGAATTTCAGTTTTAAGAAGTATGCTTTGAGAAGTAATAAGTATTTAGAAAAGTGAAGAAGTAAAGTTAGAAAAGAATATCTAATGATAAGTTTTCGTAGCAAGCACTAAAATATAAGTTATAATATCCAAAATGTTAATATTTATATAATAATTACGAATCTGTATTCGGTTAGTCATGATATGCTTGTAGATGAAAGTTAGCCTATAGAAAAGTGAAGAAGTAAAGTAAGAAAAGAATATCTAATGATAAGTTTTCGTAGCAAGCACTAAAATATAAGTTATAATATCCAAAATGTTAATATTTATATAATAATTACGAATCTGTATTCGGTTAGTCAAGATATGCTTGTAGATGAAAGTTAGCCTATAGAAAAGTGAAGAAGTAAAGTAAGAAAGAAGATAGAATTTCAGTTTTAAGAAGTATGCTTTGAGAAGTAATAAGTATTTAGAAAAGTGAAGAAGTAAAGTTAGAAAAGAATATCTAATGATAAGTTTTCGTAGCAAGCACTAAAATATAAGTTAGAATATCCAAAATGTTAATATTTATATAATAATTACGAATCTGTATTCGGTTAGTCATGATATGCTTGTAGATGAAAGTTAGCCTATAGAAAAGTGAAGAAGTAAAGTAAGAAAAGAATATCTAATGATAAGTTTTCGTAGCAAGCACTAAAATATAAGTTATAATATCCAAAATGTTAATATTTATATAATAATTACGAATCTGTATTCGGTTAGTCAAGATATGCTTGTAGATGAAAGTTAGCCTATAGAAAAGTGAAGAAGTAAAGTAAGAAAGAAGATAGAATTTCAGTTTTAAGAAGTATGCTTTGAGAAGTAATAAGTATTTAGAAAAGTGAAGAAGTAAAGTTAGAAAAGAATATCTAATGATAAGTTTTCGTAGCAAGCACTAAAATATAAGTTATAATATCCAAAATGTTAATATTTATATAATAATTACGAATCTGTATTCGGTTAGTCCAAGATATGCTTGTAGATGAAAGTTAGCCTATAGAAAAGTGAAGAAGTAAAGTAAGAAAGAAGATAGAATTTCAGTTTTAAGAAGTATGCTTTGAGAAGTAATAAGTATTTAGAAAAGTGAAGAAGTAAAGTAAGAAAAGAATATCTAATGATAAGTTTTCGTAGCAAGCACTAAAATATAAGTTATAATATCCAAAATGTTAATATTTATATAATAATTACGAATCTGTATTCGGTTAGTCAAGATATGCTTGTAGATGAAAGTTAGCCTATAGAAAAGTGAAGAAGTAAAGTAAGAAAGAAGATAGAATTTCAGTTTTAAGAAGTATGCTTTGAGAAGTAATAAGTATTTAGAAAAGTGAAGAAGTAAAGTTAGAAAAGAATATCTAATGATAAGTTTTCGTAGCAAGCACTAAAATATAAGTTAGAATATCCAAAATGTTAATATTTATATAATAATTACGAATCTGTATTCGGTTAGTCATGATATGCTTGTAGATGAAAGTTAGCCTATAGAAAAGTGAAGAAGTAAAGTAAGAAAAGAATATCTAATGATAAGTTTTCGTAGCAAGCACTAAAATATAAGTTATAATATCCAAAATGTTAATATTTATATAATAATTACGAATCTGTATTCGGTTAGTCAAGATATGCTTGTAGATGAAAGTTAGCCTATAGAAAAGTGAAGAAGTAAAGTAAGAAAGAAGATAGAATTTCAGTTTTAAGAAGTATGCTTTGAGAAGTAATAAGTATTTAGAAAAGTGAAGAAGTAAAGTTAGAAAAGAATATCTAATGATAAGTTTTCGTAGCAAGCACTAAAATATAAGTTAGAATATCCAAAATGTTAATATTTATATAATAATTACGAATCTGTATTCGGTTAGTCAAGATATGCTTGTAGATGAAAGTTAGCCTATAGAAAAGTGAAGAAGTAAAGTAAGAAAGAAGATAGAATTTCAGTTTTAAGAAGTATGCTTTGAGAAGTAATAAGTATTTAGAAAAGTGAAGAAGTAAAGTTAGAAAAGAATATCTAATGATAAGTTTTCGTAGCAAGCACTAAAATATAAGTTATAATATCCAAAATGTTAATATTTATATAATAATTACGAATCTGTATTCGGTTAGTCAAGATATGCTTGTAGATGAAAGTTAGCCTATAGAAAAGTGAAGAAGTAAAGTAAGAAAGAAGATAGAATTTCAGTTTTAAGAAGTATGCTTTGAGAAGTAATAAGTATTTAGAAAAGTGAAGAAGTAAAGTTAGAAAAGAATATCTAATGATAAGTTTTCGTAGCAAGCACTAAAATATAAGTTATAATATCCAAAATGTTAATATTTATATAATAATTACGAATCTGTATTCGGTTAGTCATGATATGCTTGTAGATGAAAGTTAGCCTATAGAAAAGTGAAGAAGTAAAGTAAGAAAAGAATATCTAATGATAAGTTTTCGTAGCAAGCACTAAAATATAAGTTATAATATCCAAAATGTTAATATTTATATAATAATTACGAATCTGTATTCGGTTAGTCAAGATATGCTTGTAGATGAAAGTTAGCCTATAGAAAAGTGAAGAAGTAAAGTAAGAAAGAAGATAGAATTTCAGTTTTAAGAAGTATGCTTTGAGAAGTAATAAGTATTTAGAAAAGTGAAGAAGTAAAGTTAGAAAAGAATATCTAATGATAAGTTTTCGTAGCAAGCACTAAAATATAAGTTAGAATATCCAAAATGTTAATATTTATATAATAATTACGAATCTGTATTCGGTTAGTCATGATATGCTTGTAGATGAAAGTTAGCCTATAGAAAAGTGAAGAAGTAAAGTAAGAAAAGAATATCTAATGATAAGTTTTCGTAGCAAGCACTAAAATATAAGTTATAATATCCAAAATGTTAATATTTATATAATAATTACGAATCTGTATTCGGTTAGTCAAGATATGCTTGTAGATGAAAGTTAGCCTATAGAAAAGTGAAGAAGTAAAGTAAGAAAGAAGATAGAATTTCAGTTTTAAGAAGTATGCTTTGAGAAGTAATAAGTATTTAGAAAAGTGAAGAAGTAAAGTTAGAAAAGAATATCTAATGATAAGTTTTCGTAGCAAGCACTAAAATATAAGTTAGAATATCCAAAATGTTAATATTTATATAATAATTACGAATCTGTATTCGGTTAGTCATGATATGCTTGTAGATGAAAGTTAGCCTATAGAAAAGTGAAGAAGTAAAGTAAGAAAAGAATATCTAATGATAAGTTTTCGTAGCAAGCACTAAAATATAAGTTATAATATCCAAAATGTTAATATTTATATAATAATTACGAATCTGTATTCGGTTAGTCAAGATATGCTTGTAGATGAAAGTTAGCCTATAGAAAAGTGAAGAAGTAAAGTAAGAAAGAAGATAGAATTTCAGTTTTAAGAAGTATGCTTTGAGAAGTAATAAGTATTTAGAAAAGTGAAGAAGTAAAGTTAGAAAAGAATATCTAATGATAAGTTTTCGTAGCAAGCACTAAAATATAAGTTATAATATCCAAAATGTTAATATTTATATAATAATTACGAATCTGTATTCGGTTAGTCAAGATATGCTTGTAGATGAAAGTTAGCCTATAGAAAAGTGAAGAAGTAAAGTAAGAAAGAAGATAGAATTTCAGTTTTAAGAAGTATGCTTTGAGAAGTAATAAGTATTTAGAAAAGTGAAGAAGTAAAGTTAGAAAAGAATATCTAATGATAAGTTTTCGTAGCAAGCACTAAAATATAAGTTATAATATCCAAAATGTTAATATTTATATAATAATTACGAATCTGTATTCGGTTAGTCATGATATGCTTGTAGATGAAAGTTAGCCTATAGAAAAGTGAAGAAGTAAAGTAAGAAAAGAATATCTAATGATAAGTTTTCGTAGCAAGCACTAAAATATAAGTTATAATATCCAAAATGTTAATATTTATATAATAATTACGAATCTGTATTCGGTTAGTCAAGATATGCTTGTAGATGAAAGTTAGCCTATAGAAAAGTGAAGAAGTAAAGTAAGAAAGAAGATAGAATTTCAGTTTTAAGAAGTATGCTTTGAGAAGTAATAAGTATTTAGAAAAGTGAAGAAGTAAAGTTAGAAAAGAATATCTAATGATAAGTTTTCGCTAGCAAGCACTAAAATATAAGTTATAATATCCAAAATGTTAATATTTATATAATAATTACGAATCTGTATTCGGTTAGTCATGATATGCTTGTAGATGAAAGTTAGCCTATAGAAAAGTGAAGAAGTAAAGTAAGAAAGAAGATAGAATTTCAGTTTTTAAGAAGTATGCTTTGAGAAGTAATAAGTATTTAGAAAAGTGAAGAAGTAAAGTTAGAAAAGAATATCTAATGATAAGTTTTCGTAGCAAGCACTAAAATATAAGTTAGAATATCCAAAATGTTAATATTTATATAATAATTACGAATCTGTATTCGGTTAGTCATGATATGCTTGTAGATGAAAGTTAGCCTATAGAAAAGTGAAGAAGTAAAGTAAGAAAGAAGATAGAATTTCAGTTTTAAGAAGTATGCTTTGAGAAGTAATAAGTATTTAGAAAAGTGAAGAAGTAAAGTTAGAAAAGAATATCTAATGATAAGTTTTCGTAGCAAGCACTAAAATATAAGTTATAATATCCAAAATGTTAATATTTATATAATAATTACGAATCTGTATTCGGTTAGTCAAGATATGCTTGTAGATGAAAGTTAGCCTATAGAAAAGTGAAGAAGTAAAGTAAGAAAGAAGATAGAATTTCAGTTTTAAGAAGTATGCTTTGAGAAGTAATAAGTATTTAGAAAAGTGAAGAAGTAAGTAAGAAAAGAATATCTAATGATAAGTTTTCGTAGCAAGCACTAAAATATAAGTTATAATATCCAAAATGTTAATATTTATATAATAATTACGAATCTGTATTCGGTAGTCAAGATATGCTTGTAGATGAAAGTTAGCCTATAGAAAAGTGAAGAAGTAAAGTAAGAAAGAAGATAGAATTTCAGTTTTAAGAAGTATGCTTTGAGAAGTAATAAGTATTTAGAAAAGTGAAGAAGTAAAGTTAGAAAAGAATATCTAATGATAAGTTTTCGTAGCAAGCACTAAAATATAAGTTATAATATCCAAAATGTTAATATTTATATAATAATTACGAATCTGTATTCGGTTAGTCAAGATATGCTTGTAGATGAAAGTTAGCCTATAGAAAAGTGAAGAAGTAAAGTAAGAAAGAAGATAGAATTTCAGTTTTAAGAAGTATGCTTTGAGAAGTAATAAGTATTTAGAAAAGTGAAGAAGTAAAGTTAGAAAAGAATATCTAATGATAAGTTTTTCGTAGCAAGCACTAAAATATAAGTTATAATATCCAAAATGTTAATATTTATATAATAATTACGAATCTGTATTCGGTTAGTCAAGATATGCTTGTAGATGAAAGTTAGCCTATAGAAAAGTGAAGAAGTAAAGTAAGAAAGAAGATAGAATTTCAGTTTTAAGAAGTATGCTTTGAGAAGTAATAAGTATTTAGAAAAGTGAAGAAGTAAAGTAAGAAAAGAATATCTAATGATAAGTTTTCGTAGCAAGCACTAAAATATAAGTTATAATATCCAAAATGTTAATATTTATATAATAATTACGAATCTGTATTCGGTTAGTCAAGATATGCTTGTAGATGAAAGTTAGCCTATAGAAAAGTGAAGAAGTAAAGTAAGAAAGAAGATAGAATTTCAGTTTTAAGAAGTATGCTTTGAGAAGTAATAAGTATTTAGAAAAGTGAAGAAGTAAAGTTAGAAAGAATATCTAATGATAAGTTTTCGTAGCAAGCACTAAAATATAAGTTATAATATCCAAAATGTTAATATTTATATAATAATTACGAATCTGTATTCGGTTAGTCATGATATGCTTGTAGATGAAAGTTAGCCTATAGAAAAGTGAAGAAGTAAAGTAAGAAAGAAGATAGAATTTCAGTTTTAAGAAGTATGCTTTGAGAAGTAATAAGTATTTAGAAAAGTGAAGAAGTAAAGTTAGAAAAGAATATCTAATGATAAGTTTTCGTAGCAAGCACTAAAATATAAGTTAGAATATCCAAAATGTTAATATTTATATAATAATTACGAATCTGTATTCGGTTAGTCATGATATGCTTGTAGATGAAAGTTAGCCTATAGAAAAGTGAAGAAGTAAAGTAAGAAAGAAGATAGAATTTCAGTTTTAAGAAGTATGCTTTTGAGAAGTAATAAGTATTTAGAAAAGTGAAGAAGTAAAGTTAGAAAAGAATATCTAATGATAAGTTTTCGTAGCAAGCACTAAAATATAAGTTATAATATCCAAAATGTTAATATTTATATAATAATTACGAATCTGTATTCGGTTAGTCAAGATATGCTTGTAGATGAAAGTTAGCCTATAGAAAGTGAAGAAGTAAAGTAAGAAAGAAGATAGAATTTCAGTTTTAAGAAGTATGCTTTGAGAAGTAATAAGTATTTAGAAAAGTGAAGAAGTAAAGTAAGAAAAGAATATCTAATGATAAGTTTTCGTAGCAAGCACTAAAATATAAGTTTATAATATCCAAAATGTTAATATTTATATAATAATTACGAATCTGTATTCGGTTAGTCAAGATATGCTTGTAGATGAAAGTTAGCCTATAGAAAAGTGAAGAAGTAAAGTAAGAAAGAAGATAGAATTTCAGTTTTAAGAAGTATGCTTTGAGAAGTAATAAGTATTTAGAAAAGTGAAGAAGTAAAGTTAGAAAAGAATATCTAATGATAAGTTTTCGTAGCAAGCACTAAAATATAAGTTATAATATCCAAAATGTTAATATTTATATAATAATTACGAATCTGTATTCGGTTAGTCATGATATGCTTGTAGATGAAAGTTAGCCTATAGAAAAGTGAAGAAGTAAAGTAAGAAAAGAATATCTAATGATAAGTTTTCGTAGCAAGCACTAAAATATAAGTTATAATATCCAAAATGTTAATATTTATATAATAATTACGAATCTGTATTCGGTTAGTCAAGATATGCTTGTAGATGAAAGTTAGCCTATAGAAAAGTGAAGAAGTAAAGTAAGAAAGAAGATAGAATTTCAGTTTTAAGAAGTATGCTTTGAGAAGTAATAAGTATTTAGAAAAGTGAAGAAGTAAAGTTAGAAAAGAATATCTAATGATAAGTTTTCGTAGCAAGCACTAAAATATAAGTTAGAATATCCAAAATGTTAATATTTATATAATAATTACGAATCTGTATTCGGTTAGTCATGATATGCTTGTAGATGAAAGTTAGCCTATAGAAAAGTGAAGAAGTAAAGTAAGAAAGAAGATAGAATTTCAGTTTTAAGAAGTATGCTTTGAGAAGTAATAAGTATTTAGAAAAGTGAAGAAGTAAAGTTAGAAAAGAATATCTAATGATAAGTTTTCGTAGCAAGCACTAAAATATAAGTTATAATATCCAAAAATGTTAATATTTATATAATAATTACGAATCTGTATTCGGTTAGTCAAGATATGCTTGTAGATGAAAGTTAGCCTATAGAAAAGTGAAGAAGTAAAGTAAGAAAGAAGATAGAATTTCAGTTTTAAGAAGTATGCTTTGAGAAGTAATAAGTATTTAGAAAAGTGAAGAAGTAAAGTTAGAAAAGAATATCTAATGATAAGTTTTCGTAGCAAGCACTAAAATATAAGTTATAATATCCAAAATGTTAATATTTATATAATAATTACGAATCTGTATTCGGTTAGTCATGATATGCTTGTAGATGAAAGTTAGCCTATAGAAAAGTGAAGAAGTAAAGTAAGAAAAGAATATCTAATGATAAGTTTTCGTAGCAAGCACTAAAATATAAGTTATAATATCCAAAATGTTAATATTTATATAATAATTACGAATCTGTATTCGGTTAGTCAAGATATGCTTGTAGATGAAAGTTAGCCTATAGAAAAGTGAAGAAGTAAAGTAAGAAAGAAGATAGAATTTCAGTTTTAAGAAGTATGCTTTGAGAAGTAATAAGTATTTAGAAAAGTGAAGAAGTAAAGTTAGAAAAGAATATCTAATGATAAGTTTTCGTAGCAAGCACTAAAATATAAGTTAGAATATCCAAAATGTTAATATTTATATAATAATTACGAATCTGTATTCGGTTAGTCATGATATGCTTGTAGATGAAAGTTAGCCTATAGAAAAGTGAAGAAGTAAAGTAAGAAAAGAATATCTAATGATAAGTTTTCGTAGCAAGCACTAAAATATAAGTTATAATATCAAAATGTTAATATTTATATCAATAATTAACGAATCTGTATTCGGTTAGTCAAGATATGCTTGTAGATGAAAAGTTAGCCTATAGAAAAGTGAAGAAGTAAAGTAAGAAAGAAGATAGAAATTTCAGTTTTAAGAAGTATGCTTTGAGAAGTAATAAGTATTTAGAAAAGTGAAGAAGTAAAGTTAGAAAAGAATATCTAATGATAAGTTTTCGTAGCAAGCACTAAAATATAAGTTAGAATATCCAAAATGTTAATATTTATATAATAATTACGAATCTGTATTCGGTTAGTCATGATATGCTTGTAGATGAAAGTTAGCCTATAGAAAAGTGAAGAAGTAAAGTAAGAAAAGAATATCTAATGATAAGTTTTCGTAGCAAGCACTAAAATATAAGTTATAATATCCAAAATGTTAATATTTATATAATAATTACGAATCTGTATTCGGTTAGTCAAGATATGCTTGTAGATGAAAGTTAGCCTATAGAAAAGTGAAGAAGTAAAGTAAGAAAGAAGATAGAATTTCAGTTTTAAGAAGTATGCTTTGAGAAGTAATAAGTATTTAGAAAAGTGAAGAAGTAAAGTTAGAAAAGAATATCTAATGATAAGTTTTCGTAGCAAGCACTAAAATATAAGTTATAATATCCAAAATGTTAATATTTATATAATAATTACGAATCTGTATTCGGTTAGTCAAGATATGCTTGTAGATGAAAGTTAGCCTATAGAAAAGTGAAGAAGTAAAGTAAGAAAGAAGATAGAATTTCAGTTTTAAGAAGTATGCTTTGAGAAGTAATAAGTATTTAGAAAAGTGAAGAAGTAAAGTAAGAAAAGAATATCTAATGATAAGTTTTCGTAGCAAGCACTAAAATATAAGTTATAATATCCAAAATGTTAATATTTATATAATAATTACGAATCTGTATTCGGTTAGTCAAGATATGCTTGTAGATGAAAGTTAGCCTATAGAAAAGTGAAGAAGTAAAGTAAGAAAGAAGATAGAATTTCAGTTTTAAGAAGTATGCTTTGAGAAGTAATAAGTATTTAGAAAAGTGAAGAAGTAAAGTTAGAAAAGAATATCTAATGATAAGTTTTCGTAGCAAGCACTAAAATATAAGTTATAATATCCAAAATGTTAATATTTATATAATAATTACGAATCTGTATTCGGTTAGTCAAGATATGCTTGTAGATGAAAGTTAGCCTATAGAAAAGTGAAGAAGTAAAGTAAGAAAGAAGATAGAATTTCAGTTTTAAGAAGTATGCTTTGAGAAGTAATAAGTATTTAGAAAAGTGAAGAAGTAAAGTTAGAAAAGAATATCTAATGATAAGTTTTCGTAGCAAGCACTAAAATATAAGTTATAATATCCAAAATGTTAATATTTATATAATAATTACGAATCTGTATTCGGTTAGTCATGATATGCTTGTAGATGAAAGTTAGCCTATAGAAAGTGAAGAAGTAAAGTAAGAAAAGAATATCTAATGATAAGTTTTCGTAGCAAGCACTAAAATATAAGTTATAATATCCAAAATGTTAATATTTATATAATAATTACGAATCTGTATTCGGTTAGTCAAGATATGCTTGTAGATGAAAGTTAGCCTATAGAAAAGTGAAGAAGTAAAGTAAGAAAAGAATATCTAATGATAAGTTTTCGTAGCAAGCACTAAAATATAAGTTATAATATCCAAAATGTTAATATTTATATAATAATTACGAATCTGTATTCGGTTAGTCAAGATATGCTTGTAGATGAAAGTTAGCCTATAGAAAAGTGAAGAAGTAAAGTAAGAAAGAAGATAGAATTTCAGTTTTAAGAAGTATGCTTTGAGAAGTAATAAGTATTTAGAAAAGTGAAGAAGTAAAGTTAGAAAAGAATATCTAATGATAAGTTTTCGTAGCAAGCACTAAAATATAAGTTATAATATCCAAAATGTTAATATTTATATAATAATTACGAATCTGTATTCGGTTAGTCAAGATATGCTTGTAGATGAAAGTTAGCCTATAGAAAAGTGAAGAAGTAAAGTAAGAAAGAAGATAGAATTTCAGTTTTAAGAAGTATGCTTTGAGAAGTAATAAGTATTTAGAAAAGTGAAGAAGTAAAGTAAGAGAAAGAATATCTAATGATAAGTTTTCGTAGCAAGCACTAAAATATAAGTTATAATATCCAAAATGTTAATATTTATATAATAATTACGAATCTGTATTCGGTTAGTCAAGATATGCTTGTAGATGAAAGTTAGCCTATAGAAAAGTGAAGAAGTAAAGTAAGAAAGAAGATAGAATTTCAGTTTTAAGAAGTATGCTTTGAGAAGTAATAAGTATTTAGAAAAGTGAAGAAGTAAAGTTAGAAAAGAATATCTAATGATAAGTTTTCGTAGCAAGCACTAAAATATAAGTTATAATATCCAAAATGTTAATATTTATATAATAATTACGAATCTGTATTCGGTTAGTCAAGATATGCTTGTAGATGAAAGTTAGCCTATAGAAAAGTGAAGAAGTAAAGTAAGAAAGAAGATAGAATTTCAGTTTTAAGAAGTATGCTTTGAGAAGTAATAAGTATTTAGAAAAGTGAAGAAGTAAAGTTAGAAAAGAATATCTAATGATAAGTTTTCGTAGCAAGCACTAAAATATAAGTTATAATATCCAAAATGTTAATATTTATATAATAATTACGAATCTGTATTCGGTTAGTCATGATATGCTTGTAGATGAAAGTTAGCCTATAGAAAAGTGAAGAAGTAAAGTAAGAAAAGAATATCTAATGATAAGTTTTCGTAGCAAGCACTAAAATATAAGTTATAATATCCAAAATGTTAATATTTATATAATAATTACGAATCTGTATTCGGTTAGTCAAGATATGCTTGTAGATGAAAGTTAGCCTATAGAAAAGTGAAGAAGTAAAGTAAGAAAGAAGATAGAATTTCAGTTTTAAGAAGTATGCTTTGAGAAGTAATAAGTATTTAGAAAAGTGAAGAAGTAAAGTTAGAAAAGAATATCTAATGATAAGTTTTCGTAGCAAGCACTAAAATATAAGTTATAATATCCAAAATGTTAATATTTATATAATAATTACGAATCTGTATTCGGTTAGTCATGATATGCTTGTAGATGAAAGTTAGCCTATAGAAAAGTGAAGAAGTAAAGTAAGAAAGAAGATAGAATTTCAGTTTTAAGAAGTATGCTTTGAGAAGTAATAAGTATTTAGAAAAGTGAAGAAGTAAAGTTAGAAAAGAATATCTAATGATAAGTTTTCGTAGCAAGCACTAAAATATAAGTTAGAATATCCAAAATGTTAATATTTATATAATAATTACGAATCTGTATTCGGTTAGTCATGATATGCTTGTAGATGAAAGTTAGCCTATAGAAAAGTGAAGAAGTAAAGTAAGAAAGAAGATAGAATTTCAGTTTTAAGAAGTATGCTTTGAGAAGTAATAAGTATTTAGAAAAGTGAAGAAGTAAAGTTAGAAAAGAATATCTAATGATAAGTTTTCGTAGCAAGCACTAAAATATAAGTTATAATATCCAAAATGTTAATATTTATATAATAATTACGAATCTGTATTCGGTTAGTCATGATATGCTTGTAGATGAAAGTTAGCCTATAGAAAAGTGAAGAAGTAAAGTAAGAAAAGAATATCTAATGATAAGTTTTCGTAGCAAGCACTAAAATATAAGTTATAATATCCAAAATGTTAATATTTATATAATAATTACGAATCTGTATTCGGTTAGTCAAGATATGCTTGTAGATGAAAGTTAGCCTATAGAAAAGTGAAGAAGTAAAGTAAGAAAGAAGATAGAATTTCAGTTTTAAGAAGTATGCTTTGAGAAGTAATAAGTATTTAGAAAAGTGAAGAAGTAAAGTTAGAAAAGAATATCTAATGATAAGTTTTCGTAGCAAGCACTAAAATATAAGTTAGAATATCCAAAATGTTAATATTTATATAATAATTACGAATCTGTATTCGGTTAGTCATGATATGCTTGTAGATGAAAGTTAGCCTATAGAAAAGTGAAGAAGTAAAGTAAGAAAAGAATATCTAATGATAAGTTTTCGTAGCAAGCACTAAAATATAAGTTATAATATCCAAAATGTTAATATTTATATAATAATTACGAATCTGTATTCGGTTAGTCAAGATATGCTTGTAGATGAAAGTTAGCCTATAGAAAAGTGAAGAAGTAAAGTAAGAAAGAAGATAGAATTTCAGTTTTAAGAAGTATGCTTTGAGAAGTAATAAGTATTTAGAAAAGTGAAGAAGTAAAGTTAGAAAAGAATATCTAATGATAAGTTTTCGTAGCAAGCACTAAAATATAAGTTAGAATATCCAAAATGTTAATATTTATATAATAATTACGAATCTGTATTCGGTTAGTCATGATATGCTTGTAGATGAAAGTTAGCCTATAGAAAAGTGAAGAAGTAAAGTAAGAAAAGAATATCTAATGATAAGTTTTCGTAGCAAGCACTAAAATATAAGTTATAATATCCAAAATGTTAATATTTATATAATAATTACGAATCTGTATTCGGTTAGTCAAGATATGCTTGTAGATGAAAGTTAGCCTATAGAAAAGTGAAGAAGTAAAGTAAGAAAGAAGATAGAATTTCAGTTTTAAGAAGTATGCTTTGAGAAGTAATAAGTATTTAGAAAAGTGAAGAAGTAAAGTTAGAAAAGAATATCTAATGATAAGTTTTCGTAGCAAGCACTAAAATATAAGTTATAATATCCAAAATGTTAATATTTATATAATAATTACGAATCTGTATTCGGTTAGTCATGATATGCTTGTAGATGAAAGTTAGCCTATAGACAAGTGAAGAAGTAAAGTAGAAAAGAATATCTAATGATAAGTTTTCGTAGCAAGCACTAAAATATAAGTTATAATATCCAAAATGTTAATATTTATATAATAATTACGAATCTGTATTCGGTTAGTCAAGATATGCTTGTAGATGAAAGTTAGCCTATAGAAAAGTGAAGAAGTAAAGTAAGAAAGAAGATAGAATTTCAGTTTTAAGAAGTATGCTTTGAGAAGTAATAAGTATTTAGAAAAGTGAAGAAGTAAAGTTAGAAAAGAATATCTAATGATAAGTTTTCGTAGCAAGCACTAAAATATAAGTTATAATATCCAAAATGTTAATATTTATATAATAATTACGAATCTGTTATTCGGTTAGTCATGATATGCCTTGTAGATGAAAGTTAGCCTATAGAAAAGTGAAGAAGTAAAGTAAGAAAAGAATATCTAATGATAAGTTTTCGTAGCAAGCACTAAAATATAAGTTATAATATCCAAAATGTAATATTTATATAATAATTACGAATCTGTATTCGGTTAGTCAAGATATGCTTGTAGATGAAAGTTAGCCTATAGAAAAGTGAAGAAGTAAAGTAAGAAAGAAGATAGAATTTCAGTTTTAAGAAGTATGCTTTGAGAAGTAATAGTATTTAGAAAAAGTGAAGAAGTAAAGTTAGAAAAGAATATCTAATGATAAGTTTTCGTAGCAAGCACTAAAATATAAGTTATAATATCCAAAATGTTAATATTTATATAATAATTACGAATCTGTATTCGGTTAGTCATGATATGCTTGTAGATGAAAGTTAGCCTATAGAAAAGTGAAGAAGTAAAGTAAGAAAGAAGATAGAATTTCAGTTTTAAGAAGTATGCTTTGAGAAGTAATAAGTATTTAGAAAAGTGAAGAAGTAAAGTTAGAAAAGAATATCTAATGATAAGTTTTCGTAAGCAAGCACTAAAATATAAGTTAGAATATCCAAAATGTTAATATTTATATAATAATTACGAATCTGTATTCGGTTAGTCATGATATGCTTGTAGATGAAAGTTAGCCTATAGAAAAGTGAAGAAGTAAAGTAAGAAAGAAGATAGAATTCAGTTTTAAGAAGTATGCTTTGAGAAGTAATAAGTATTTAGAAAAGTGAAGAAGTAAAGTTAGAAAAGAATATCTAATGATAAGTTTTCGTAGCAAGCACTAAAATATAAGTTATAATATCCAAAATGTTAATATTTATATAATAATTACGAATCTGTATTCGGTTAGTCATGATATGCTTGTAGATGAAAGTTAGCCTATAGAAAAAGTGAAGAGTAAAGTAAGAAAAGAATATCTAATGATAAGTTTTCGTAGCAAGCACTAAAATATAAGTTATAATATCCAAAATGTTAATCTTTATATAATAATTACGAATCTGTATTCGGTTAGTCAAGATATGCTTGTAGATGAAAGTTAGCCTATAGAAAAAGTGAAGAAGTAAAGTAAGAAAGAAGATAGAATTTCAGTTTTAAGAAGTATGCTTTGAGAAGTAATAAAGTATTTAGAAAAGTGAAGAAGTAAAGTTAGAAAAGAATATCTAATGATAAGTTTTCGTAGCAAGCACTAAAATATAAGTTATAAATATCCAAAATGTTAATATTTATATAATAATTACGAATCTGTATTCGGTTAGTCATGATATGCTTGTAGATGAAAGTTAGCCTATAGAAAAGTGAAGAAGTAAAGTAAGAAAGAAGATAGAATTTCAGTTTTAAGAAAGTATGCTTGAGAAGTAATAAGTATTTAGAAAAGTGAAGAAGTAAAGTTAGAAAAGAATATCTAATGATAAGTTTTCGTAGCAAGCACTAAAATATAAGTTAGAATATCCAAAATGTTAATATTTATATAATAATTACGAATCTGTATTCGGTTAGTCATGATATGCTTGTAGATGAAAGTTAGCCTTATAGAAAAGTGAAGAAGTAAAGTAAGAAAGAAGATAGAATTTCAGTTTTAAGAAGTATGCTTTGAGAAGTAATAAGTATTTAGAAAAGTGAAGAAGTTAAGTTAGAAAAGAATATCTAATGATAAGTTTTCGTAGCAAGCACTAAAATATAAGTTATAATATCCAAAATGTTAATATTATATAATAATTACGAATCTGTATTCGGTTAGTCAAGATATGCTTGTAGATGAAAGTTAGCCTATAGAAAAGTGAAGAAGTAAAGTAAGAAAGAAGATAGAATTTCAGTTTTAAGAAGTATGCTTTGAGAAGTAATAAGTATTTAGAAAAGTGAAGAAGTAAAGTTAGAAAAGAATATCTAATGATAAGTTTTCGTAGCAAGCACTAAATATAAAGTTATAATATCCAAAATGTTAATATTTATATAATAATTACGAATCTGTATTCGGTTAGTCATGATATGCTTGTAGATGAAAGTTAGCCTATAGAAAAGTGAAGAAGTAAAGTAAGAAAAGAATATCTAATGATAAGTTTTCGTAGCAAGCACTAAAATATAAGTTATAATATCCAAAATGTATAATATTTATATATATTACGAATCTGTATTCGGTTAGTCATGATATGCTTGTAGATGAAAGTTAGCCCTATAGAAAAGTGAAGAAGTAAAGTAAGAAAGAAGATAGAATTTCAGTTTTAAGAAGTATGCTTTGAGAAGTAATAAGTATTTAGAAAAGTGAAGAAGTAAAGTTAGAAAAGAATA
The DNA here is from genome assembly GCA_946699065.1 of Loxodes magnus. Classification (NCBI taxonomy): domain Eukaryota; phylum Ciliophora; class Karyorelictea; order Loxodida; family Loxodidae; genus Loxodes; species Loxodes magnus. The sequence goes on from CAMPDV010001770.1 coordinate 39,860, forward strand.
TCTAATGATAAGTTTTCGTAGCAAGCACTAAAATATAAGTTATAATATCCAAAATGTTAATATTTATATAATAATTACGAATCTGTATTCGGTTAGTCATGATATGCTTGTAGATGAAAGTTAGCCTATAGAAAAGTGAAGAAGTAAAGTAAGAAAGAAGATAGAATTTCAGTTTTAAGAAGTATGCTTTGAGAAGTAATAAGTATTTAGAAAAGTGAAGAAGTAAAGTTAGAAAAGAATATCTAATGATAAGTTTTCGTAGCAAGCACTAAAATATAAGTTAGAATATCCAAAATGTTAATATTTATATAATAATTACGAATCTGTAATCGGTTAGTCATGATATGCTTGTAGATGAAAAGTTAGCCTATAGAAAAGTGAAGAAGTAAAGTAAGAAAGAAGATAGAATTTCAGTTTTAAGAAGTATGCTTTGAGAAGTAATAAGTATTTAGAAAAGTGAAGAAGTAAAGTTAGAAAAGAATATCTAATGATAAGTTTTCGTAAGCAAGCACTAAAATATAAGTTATAATATCCAAAATGTTAATATTTATATAATAATTACGAATCTGTATTCGGTTAGTCAAGATATATGCTTGTAGATGAAAGTTAGCCTATAGAAAAGTGAAGAAGTAAAGTAAGAAAGAAGATAGAATTTCAGTTTTAAGAAGTATGCTTTGAGAAGTAATAAGTATTTAGAAAAGTGAAGAAGTAAAGTTAGAAAAGAATATCTAATGATAAGTTTTCGTAGCAAGCACTAAAATATAAGTTATAATATCCAAAATGTTAATATTTATATAATAATTACGAATCTGTATTCGGTTAGTCATGATATGCTTGTAGATGAAAGTTAGCCTATAGAAAAGTGAAGAAGTAAAGTAAGAAAAGAATATCTAATGATAAGTTTTCGTAGCAAGCACTAAAATATAAGTGATATATATCCAAAATGTTAATATTTATATAATAATTACGAATCTGTTATTCGGTTAGTCAAGATATGCTTGTAGATGAAAGTTAGCCTATAGAAAAGTGAAGAAGTAAAGTAAGAAAGAAGATAGAATTTCAGTTTTAAGAAGTATGCTTTGAGAAGTAATAAGTATTTAGAAAAGTGAAGAAGTAAAGTTAGAAAAGAATATCTAATGATAAGTTTTCGTAGCAAGCACTAAAATATAAGTTATAATATCCAAAATGTTAATATTTATATAATAATTACGAATCTGTATTCGGTTAGTCATGATATGCTTGTAGATGAAAGTTAGCCTATAGAAAAGTGAAGAAGTAAAGTAAGAAAAGAATATCTAATGATAAGTTTTCGTAGCAAGCACTAAAATATAAGTTATAATATCCAAAATGTTAATATTTATATAATAATTACGAATCTGTATTCGGTTAGTCAAGATATGCTTGTAGATGAAAGTTAGCCTATAGAAAAAGTGAAGAAGTAAAGTAAGAAAGAAGATAGAATTTCAGTTTTAAGAAGTATGCTTTGAGAAGTAATAAGTATTTAGAAAAGTGAAGAAGTAAAGTTAGAAAAGAATATCTAATGATAAGTTTTCGTAGCAAGCACTAAAATATAAGTTATAATATCCAAAATGTTAATATTTATATAATAATTACGAATCTGTATTCGGTTAGTCATGATATGCTTGTAGATGAAAGTTAGCCTATAGAAAAGTGAAGAAGTAAAGTAAGAAGAAGATAGAATTTCAGTTTTAAGAAGTATGCTTTGAGAAGTAATAAGTATTTAGAAAAGTGAAGAAGTAAAGTTAGAAAGAATATCTAATGATAAGTTTTCGTAGCAAGCACTAAATATAAGTTATAATATCCAAAATGTTAATATTTATATAATAATTACGAATCTGTAATTCGGTTAGTCATGATATGCTTGTAGATGAAAGTTAGCCTATAGAAAAGTGAAGAAGTAAAGTAAGAAAAGAATATCTAATTGATAAGTTTTCGTAGCAAGCACTAAAATATAAGTTATAATATCCAAAATGTTAATATTTAAATAATAATTACGAATCTGTATTCGGTTAGTCAAGATATGCTTGTAGATGAAAGTTAGCCTATAGAAAAGTGAAGAAGTAAAGTAAGAAAGAAGATAGAAATTCAGTTTTAAGAAGTATGCTTTGAGAAGTAATAAGTATTTAGAAAAGTGAAGAAGTAAAGTTAGAAAAGAATATCTAATGATAAGTTTTCGTAGCAAGCACTAAAATATAAGTTATAATATCCAAAATGTTAATATTTATATAATAATTACGAATCTGTATTCGGTTAGTCATGATATGCTTGTAGATGAAAGTTAGCCTATAGAAAAGTGAAGAAGTAAAGTAAGAAAAGAATATCTAATGATAAGTTTTCGTAGCAAGCACTAAAATATAAGTTATAATATCCAAAATGTTAATATTTATATAATAAATACGAATCTGTATTCGGTTAGTCAAGATATGCTTGTAGATGAAAGTTAGCCTATAGAAAAGTGAAGAAGTAAAGTAAGAAAGAAGATAGAATTTCAGTTTTAAGAAGTATGCTTTGAGAAGTAATAAGTATTTAGAAAAGTGAAGAAGTAAAGTTAGAAAAGAATATCTAATGATAAGTTTTCGTAGCAAGCACTAAAATATAAGTTATAATATCCAAAATGTTAATATTTATATAATAATTACGAATCTGTATTCGGTTAGTCATGATATGCTTGTAGATGAAAGTTAGCCTATAGAAAAGTGAAGAAGTAAAGTAAGAAAGAAGATAGAATTTCAGTTTTAAGAAGTATGCTTTGAGAAGTAATAAGTATTTAGAAAAGTGAAGAAGTAAAGTTAGAAAAGAATATCTAATGATAAGTTTTCGTAGCAAGCACTAAAATATAAAGTTATAATATCCAAAATGTTAATATTTATATAATAATTACGAATCTGTATTTCGGTTAGTCATGATATGCTTGTAGATGAAAGTTAGCCTATAGAAAAGTGAAGAAGTAAAGTAAGAAAAGAATATCTAATGATAAGTTTTCGTAGCAAGCACTAAAATATAAGTTATAATATCCAAAATGTTAATATTTATATAATAATTACCGAATCTGTATTCGGTTAGTCATGATATGCTTGTAGATGAAAGTTAGCCTATAGAAAAGTGAAGAAGTAAAGTAAGAAAGAAGATAGAATTTCAGTTTTAAGAAGTATGCCTTTGAGAAGTAATAAGTATTTAGAAAAGTGAAGAAGTAAAGTTAGAAAGAATATCTAATGATAAGTTTTCGTAGCAAGCACTAAAATATAAGTTATAATATCCAAATGTTAATATTTATATAATAATTACGAATCTGTATTCGGTTAGTCATGATATGCTTGTAGATGAAAGTTAGCCTATAGAAAAGTGAAGAAGTAAAGTAAGAAAAGAATATCTAATGATAAGTTTTCGTAGCAAGCACTAAAATATAAGTTATAATATCCAAAATGTTAATATTTATATAATAATTACGAATCTGTATTCGGTTAGTCAAGGATATGCTTGTAGATGAAAGTTAGCCTATAGAAAAGTGAAGAAGTAAAGTAAGAAAGAAGATAGAATTTCAGTTTTAAGAAGTATGCTTTGAGAAGTAATAAGTATTTAGAAAAGTGAAGAAGTAAAGTTAGAAAAGAATATCTAATGATAAGTTTTCGTAGCAAGCACTAAAATATAAGTTATAATATCCAAAATGTTAATATTTATATAATAATTACGAATCTGTATTCGGTTAGTCATGATATGCTTGTAGATGAAAGTTAGCCTATAGAAAAGTGAAGAAGTAAAGTAAGAAAAGAATATCTAATGATAAGTTTTCGTAGCAAGCACTAAAATATAAGTTATAATATCCAAAATGTTAATATTTATATAATAATTACGAATCTGTATTCGGTTAGTCAAGATATGCTTGTAGATGAAAGTTAGCCTATAGAAAAGTGAAGAAGTAAAGTAAGAAAGAAGATAGAATTTCAGTTTTAAGAAGTATGCTTTTGAGAAGTAATAAGTATTTAGAAAAGTGAAGAAGTAAAGTTAGAAAAGAATATCTAATGATAAGTTTTCGTAGCAAGCACTAAAATATAAGTTATAATATCCAAAATGTTAATATTTATATAATAATTACGAATCTGTATTCGGTTAGTCATGATATGCTTGTAGATGAAAGTTAGCCTATAGAAAAGTGAAGAAGTAAAGTAAGAAAGAGAAGATAGAATTTCAGTTTTAAGAAGTATGCTTTGAGAAGTAATAAGTATTTAGAAAAGTGAAGAAGTAAAGTTAGAAAAGAATATCTAATGATAAGTTTTCGTAGCAAGCACTAAAATATAAGTTATAATATCCAAAATGTTAATATTTATATAATAATACGAATCTGTATTCGGTTAGTCATGATATGCTTGTAGATGAAAGTTAGCCTATAGAAAAGTGAAGAAGTAAAGTAAGCAAAAGAATATCTAATGATAAGTTTTCGTAGCAAGCACTAAAATATAAGTTATAATATCCAAAATGTTAATATTTATAATAATAATTACGAATCTGTATTCGGTTAGTCATGATATGCTTGTAGATGAAAGTTAGCCTATAGAAAAGTGAAGAAGTAAAGTAAGAAAGAAGATAGAATTTCAGTTTTAAGAAGTATGCTTTGAGAAGTAATAAGTATTTAGAAAAGTGAAGAAGTAAAGTTAGAAAAGAATATCTAATGATAAGTTTTCGTAGCAAGCACTAAAATATAAGTTATAATATCCAAAATGTTAATATTTATATAATAATTACGAATCTGTATTCGGTTAGTCATGATATGCTTGTAGATGAAAGTTAGCCTATAGAAAAGTGAAGAAGTAAAGTAAGAAAAGAATATCTAATGATAAGTTTTCGTAGCAAGCACTAAAATATAAGTTATAATATCCAAAATGTTAATATTTATATAATAATTACGAATCTGTATTCGGTTAGTCAAGATATGCTTGTAGATGAAAGTTAGCCTATAGAAAAGTGAAGAAGTAAAGTAAGAAAGAAGATAGAATTTCAGTTTTAAGAAGTATGCTTTGAGAAGTAATAAGTATTTAGAAAAGTGAAGAAGTAAAGTTAGAAAAGAATATCTAATGATAAGTTTTCGTAGCAAGCACTAAAATACTAAGTTATAATATCCAAAATGTTAATATTATATATAATAATTACGAATCTGTATTCGGTTAGTCATGATATGCTTGTAGATGAAAGTTAGCCTATAGAAAAGTGAAGAAGTAAAGTAAGAGAAAAAATATCTAATGATAAGTTTTCGTAGCAAGCACTAAAATATAAGTTATAATATCCAAAATGTTAATATTTATATAATAATTACGAATCTGTATTCGGTTAGTCAAGATATGCTTGTAGATGAAAGTTAGCCTATAGAAAAGTGAAGAAGTAAAGTAAGAAAGAAGATAGAATTTCAGTTTTAAGAAGTATGCTTTGAGAAGTAATAAGTATTTAGAAAAGTGAAGAAGTAAAGTTAGAAAAGAATATCTAATGATAAGTTTTCGTAGCAAGCACTAAAATATAAGTTAGAATATCCAAAATGTTAATATTTATATAATAATTACGAATCTGTATTCGGTTAGTCATGATATGCTTGTAGATGAAAGTTAGCCTATAGAAAAGTGAAGAAGTAAAGTAAGAAAAGAATATCTAATGATAAGTTTTCGTAGCAAGCACTAAAATATAAGTTATAATATCCAAAATGTTAATATTTATATAATAATTACGAATCTGTATTCGGTTAGTCAAGATATGCTTGTAGATGAAAGTTAGCCTATAGAAAAGTGAAGAAGTAAAGTAAGAAAGAAGATAGAATTTCAGTTTTAAGAAGTATGCTTTGAGAAGTAATAAGTATTTAGAAAAGTGAAGAAGTAAAGTTAGAAAAGAATATCTAATGATAAGTTTTCGTAGCAAGCACTAAAATATAAGTTAGAATATCCAAAATGTTAATATTTATATAATAATTACGAATCTGTATTCGGTTAGTCATGATATGCTTGTAGATGAAAGTTAGCCTATAGAAAAGTGAAGAAGTAAAGTAAGAAAGAAGATAGAATTTCAGTTTTAAGAAGTATGCTTTGAGAAGTAATAAGTATTTAGAAAAGTGAAGAAGTAAAGTTAGAAAAGAATATCTAATGATAAGTTTTCGTAGCAAGCACTAAAATATAAGTTATAATATCCAAAATGTTAATATTTATATAATAATTACGAATCTGTATTCGGTTAGTCAAGATATGCTTGTAGATGAAAGTTAGCCTATAGAAAAGTGAAGAAGTAAAGTAAGAAAGAAGATAGAATTTCAGTTTTAAGAAGTATGCTTTGAGAAGTAATAAGTATTTAGAAAAGTGAAGAAGTAAAGTTAGAAAAGAATATCTAATGATAAGTTTTCGTAGCAAGCACTAAAATATAAGTTATAATATCCAAAATGTTAATATTTATATAATAATTACGAATCTGTATTCGGTTAGTCATGATATGCTTGTAGATGAAAGTTAGCCTATAGAAAAGTGAAGAAGTAAAGTAAGAAAAGAATATCTAATGATAAGTTTTCGTAGCAAGCACTAAAATATAAGTTATAATATCCAAAATGTTAATATTTATATAATAATTACGAATCTGTATTCGGTTAGTCAAGATATGCTTGTAGATGAAAGTTAGCCTATAGAAAAGTGAAGAAGTAAAGTAAGAAAGAAAGATAGAATTTCAGTTTTAAGAAGTATGCTTTGAGAAGTAATAAGTATTTAGAAAAGTGAAGAAGTAAAGTTAGAAAAGAATATCTAATGATAAGTTTTCGTAGCAAGCACTAAAATATAAGTTAGAATATCCAAAATGTTAATATTTATATAATAATTACGAATCTGTATTCGGTTAGTCATGATATGCTTGTAGATGAAAGTTAGCCTATAGAAAAGTGAAGAAGTAAAGTAAGAAAAGAATATCTAATGATAAGTTTTCGTAGCAAGCACTAAAATATAAGTTATAATATCCAAAATGTTAATATTTATATAATAATTACGAATCTGTATTCGGTTAGTCAAGATATGCTTGTAGATGAAAGTTAGCCTATAGAAAAGTGAAGAAGTAAAGTAAGAAAGAAGATAGAATTTCAGTTTTAAGAAGTATGCTTTGAGAAGTAATAAGTATTTAGAAAAGTGAAGAAGTAAAGTTAGAAAAGAATATCTAATGATAAGTTTTCGTAGCAAGCACTAAAATATAAGTTATAATATCCAAAATGTTAATATTTATATAATAATTACGAATCTGTATTCGGTTAGTCATGATATGCTTGTAGATGAAAGTTAGCCTATAGAAAAGTGAAGAAGTAAAGTAAGAAAAGATATCTAATGATAAGTTTTCGTAGCAAGCACTAAAATATAAGTTATAATATCCAAAATGTTAATATTTATATAATAATTACGAATCTGTATTCGGTTAGTCAAGATATGCTTGTAGATGAAAGTTAGCCTATAGAAAAGTGAAGAAGTAAAGTAAGAAAGAAGATAGAATTTCAGTTTTAAGAAGTATGCTTTGAGAAGTAATAAGTATTTAGAAAAGTGAAGAAGTAAAGTTAGAAAAGAATATCTAATGATAAGTTTTCGTAGCAAGCACTAAAATATAAGTTATAATATCCAAAATGTTAATATTTATATAATAATTACGAATCTGTATTCGGTTAGTCATGATATGCTTGTAGATGAAAGTTAGCCTATAGAAAAGTGAAGAAGTAAAGTAAGAAAAGAATATCTAATGATAAGTTTTCGTAGCAAGCACTAAAATATAAGTTATAATATCCAAAATGTTAATATTTATATAATAATTACGAATCTGTATTCGGTTAGTCAAGATATGCTTGTAGATGAAAGTTAGCCTATAGAAAAGTGAAGAAGTAAAGTAAGAAAGAAGATAGAATTTCAGTTTTAAGAAGTATGCTTTGAGAAGTAATAAGTATTTAGAAAAGTGAAGAAGTAAAGTTAGAAAAGAATATCTAATGATAAGTTTTCGTAGCAAGCACTAAAATATAAGTTAGAATATCCAAAATGTTAATATTTATATAATAATTACGAATCTGTATTCGGTTAGTCAAGATATGCTTGTAGATGAAAGTTAGCCTATAGAAAAGTGAAGAAGTAAAGTAAGAAAGAAGATAGAATTTCAGTTTTAAGAAGTATGCTTTGAGAAGTAATAAGTATTTAGAAAAGTGAAGAAGTAAAGTTAGAAAAGAATATCTAATGATAAGTTTTCGTAGCAAGCACTAAAATATAAGTTAGAATATCCAAAATGTTAATATTTATATAATAATTACGAATCTGTATTCGGTTAGTCATGATATGCTTGTAGATGAAAGTTAGCCTATAGAAAAGTGAAGAAGTAAAGTAAGAAAGAAGATAGAATTTCAGTTTTAAGAAGTATGCTTTGAGAAGTAATAAGTATTTAGAAAAGTGAAGAAGTAAAGTTAGAAAAGAATATCTAATGATAAGTTTTCGTAGCAAGCACTAAAATATAAGTTATAATATCCAAAATGTTAATATTTATATAATAATTACGAATCTGTATTCGGTTAGTCATGATATGCTTGTAGATGAAAGTTAGCCTATAGAAAAGTGAAGAAGTAAAGTAAGAAAAGAATATCTAATGATAAGTTTTCGTAGCAAGCACTAAAATATAAGTTATAATATCCAAAATGTTAATATTTATATAATAATTACGAATCTGTATTCGGTTAGTCAAGATATGCTTGTAGATGAAAGTTAGCCTATAGAAAAGTGAAGAAGTAAAGTAAGAAAGAAGATAGAATTTCAGTTTTAAGAAGTATGCTTTGAGAAGTAATAAGTATTTAGAAAAGTGAAGAAGTAAAGTTAGAAAAGAATATCTAATGATAAGTTTTCGTAGCAAGCACTAAAATATAAGTTATAATATCCAAAATGTTAATATTTATATAATAATTACGAATCTGTATTCGGTTAGTCATGATATGCTTGTAGATGAAAGTTAGCCTATAGAAAAGTGAAGAAGTAAAGTAAGAAAAGAATATCTAATGATAAGTTTTCGTAGCAAGCACTAAAATATAAGTTATAATATCCCAAAATGTTAATATTTATATAATAATTACGAATCTGTATTCGGTTAGTCAAGATATGCTTGTAGATGAAAGTTAGCCTATAGAAAAGTGAAGAAGTAAAGTAAGAAAGAAGATAGAATTTCAGTTTTAAGAAGTATGCTTTGAGAAGTAATAAGTATTTAGAAAAGTGAAGAAGTAAAGTTAGAAAAGAATATCTAATGATAAGTTTTCGTAGCAAGCACTAAAATATAAGTTAGAATATCCAAAATGTTAATATTTATATAATAATTACGAATCTGTATTCGGTTAGTCATGATATGCTTGTAGATGAAAGTTAGCCTATAGAAAAGTGAAGAAGTAAAGTAAGAAAGAAGATAGAATTTCAGTTTTAAGAAGTATGCTTTGAGAAGTAATAAGTATTTAGAAAAGTGAAGAAGTAAAGTTAGAAAAGAATATCTAATGATAAGTTTTCGTAGCAAGCACTAAAATATAAGTTATAATATCCAAAATGTTAATATTTATATAATAATTACGAATCTGTATTCGGTTAGTCATGATATGCTTGTAGATGAAAGTTAGCCTATAGAAAAGTGAAGAAGTAAAGTAAGAAAGAAGATAGAATTTCAGTTTTAAGAAGTATGCTTTGAGAAGTAATAAGTATTTAGAAAAGTGAAGAAGTAAAGTTAGAAAAGAATATCTAATGATAAGTTTTCGTAGCAAGCACTAAAATATAAGTTATAATATCCAAAATGTTAATATTTATATAATAATTACGAATCTGTATTCGGTTAGTCATGATATGCTTGTAGATGAAAGTTAGCCTATAGAAAAGTGAAGAAGTAAAGTAAGAAAAGAATATCTAATGATAAGTTTTCGTAGCAAGCACTAAAATATAAGTTATAATATCCAAAATGTTAATATTTATATAATAATTACGAATCTGTATTCGGTTAGTCATGATATGCTTGTAGATGAAAGTTAGCCTATAGAAAAGTGAAGAAGTAAAGTAAGAAAAGAATATCTAATGATAAGTTTTCGTAGCAAGCACTAAAATATAAGTTATAATATCCAAAATGTTAATATTTATATAATAATTACGAATCTGTATTCGGTTAGTCATGATATGCTTGTAGATGAAAGTTAGCCTATAGAAAAGTGAAGAAGTAAAGTAAGAAAGAAGATAGAATTTCAGTTTTAAGAAGTATGCTTTGAGAAGTAATAAGTATTTAGAAAAGTGAAGAAGTAAAGTTAGAAAAGAATATCTAATGATAAGTTTTCGTAGCAAGCACTAAAATATAAGTTATAATATCCAAAATGTTAATATTTATATAATAATTACGAATCTGTATTCGGTTAGTCATGATATGCTTGTAGATGAAAGTTAGCCTATAGAAAAGTGAAGAAGTAAAGTAAGAAAAGAATATCTAATGATAAGTTTTCGTAGCAAGCACTAAAATATAAGTTATAATATCCAAAATGTTAATATTTATATAATAATTACGAATCTGTATTCGGTTAGTCAAGATATGCTTGTAGATGAAAGTTAGCCTATAGAAAAGTGAAGAAGTAAAGTAAGAAAGAAGATAGAATTTCAGTTTTAAGAAGTATGCTTTGAGAAGTAATAAGTATTTAGAAAAGTGAAGAAGTAAAGTTAGAAAAGAATATCTAATGATAAGTTTTCGTAGCAAGCACTAAAATATAAGTTATAATATCCAAAATGTTAATATTTATATAATAATTACGAATCTGTATTCGGTTAGTCATGATATGCTTGTAGATGAAAGTTAGCCTATAGAAAAGTGAAGAAGTAAAGTAAGAAAGAAGATAGAATTTCAGTTTTAAGAAGTATGCTTTGAGAAGTAATAAGTATTTAGAAAAGTGAAGAAGTAAAGTTAGAAAAGAATATCTAATGATAAGTTTTCGTAGCAAGCACTAAAATATAAGTTATAATATCCAAAATGTTAATATTTATATAATAATTACGAATCTGTATTCGGTTAGTCATGATATGCTTGTAGATGAAAGTTAGCCTATAGAAAAGTGAAGAAGTAAAGTAAGAAAAGAATATCTAATGATAAGTTTTCGTAGCAAGCACTAAAATATAAGTTATAATATCCAAAATGTTAATATTTATATAATAATTACGAATCTGTATTCGGTTAGTCAAGATATGCTTGTAGATGAAAGTTAGCCTATAGAAAAGTGAAGAAGTAAAGTAAGAAAGAAGATAGAATTTCAGTTTTAAGAAGTATGCTTTGAGAAGTAATAAGTATTTAGAAAAGTGAAGAAGTAAAGTTAGAAAAGAATATCTAATGATAAGTTTTCGTAGCAAGCACTAAAATATAAGTTAGAATATCCAAAATGTTAATATTTATATAATAATTACGAATCTGTATTCGGTTAGTCATGATATGCTTGTAGATGAAAGTTAGCCTATAGAAAAGTGAAGAAGTAAAGTAAGAAAGAAGATAGAATTTCAGTTTTAAGAAGTATGCTTTGAGAAGTAATAAGTATTTAGAAAAGTGAAGAAGTAAAGTTAGAAAAGAATATCTAATGATAAGTTTTCGTAGCAAGCACTAAAATATAAGTTATAATATCCAAAATGTTAATATTTATATAATAATTACGAATCTGTATTCGGTTAGTCATGATATGCTTGTAGATGAAAGTTAGCCTATAGAAAAGTGAAGAAGTAAAGTAAGAAAGAAGATAGAATTTCAGTTTTAAGAAGTATGCTTTGAGAAGTAATAAGTATTTAGAAAAGTGAAGAAGTAAAGTTAGAAAAGAATATCTAATGATAAGTTTTCGTAGCAAGCACTAAAATATAAGTTATAATATCCAAAATGTTAATATTTATATAATAATTACGAATCTGTATTCGGTTAGTCATGATATGCTTGTAGATGAAAGTTAGCCTATAGAAAAGTGAAGAAGTAAAGTAAGAAAAGAATATCTAATGATAAGTTTTCGTAGCAAGCACTAAAATATAAGTTATAATATCCAAAATGTTAATATTTATATAATAATTACGAATCTGTATTCGGTTAGTCAAGATATGCTTGTAGATGAAAGTTAGCCTATAGAAAAGTGAAGAAGTAAAGTAAGAAAGAAGATAGAATTTCAGTTTTAAGAAGTATGCTTTGAGAAGTAATAAGTATTTAGAAAAGTGAAGAAGTAAAGTTAGAAAAGAATATCTAATGATAAGTTTTCGTAGCAAGCACTAAAATATAAGTTATAATATCCAAAATGTTAATATTTATATAATAATTACGAATCTGTATTCGGTTAGTCAAGATATGCTTGTAGATGAAAGTTAGCCTATAGAAAAGTGAAGAAGTAAAGTAAGAAAGAAGATAGAATTTCAGTTTTAAGAAGTATGCTTTGAGAAGTAATAAGTATTTAGAAAAGTGAAGAAGTAAAGTTAGAAAAGAATATCTAATGATAAGTTTTCGTAGCAAGCACTAAAATATAAGTTAGAATATCCAAAATGTTAATATTTATATAATAATTACGAATCTGTATTCGGTTAGTCATGATATGCTTGTAGATGAAAGTTAGCCTATAGAAAAGTGAAGAAGTAAAGTAAGAAAGAAGATAGAATTTCAGTTTTAAGAAGTATGCTTTGAGAAGTAATAAGTATTTAGAAAAGTGAAGAAGTAAAGTTAGAAAAGAATATCTAATGATAAGTTTTCGTAGCAAGCACTAAAATATAAGTTATAATATCCAAAATGTTAATATTTATATAATAATTACGAATCTGTATTCGGTTAGTCATGATATGCTTGTAGATGAAAGTTAGCCTATAGAAAAGTGAAGAAGTAAAGTAAGAAAGAAGATAGAATTTCAGTTTTAAGAAGTATGCTTTGAGAAGTAATAAGTATTTAGAAAAGTGAAGAAGTAAAGTTAGAAAAGAATATCTAATGATAAGTTTTCGTAGCAAGCACTAAAATATAAGTTAGAATATCCAAAATGTTAGTAATAATATAATAATTACGAATCTGTATTCGGTTTGTCAAGATATGCTTGTAGATGAAAGTTAGCCTATAGAAAAGTGAAGCAGTAAAGTAAGAAAAGAAGATAGAATTTCAGTTTTAAGGAGTATGCTTTGAGAAGTAATAAGTATTTAGAAAAGTGAAGCAGTAAAGTAAGAAAAGAATATCTAATGATAAGTTTTCGTAGCAAGCACTAAAATATAAGTTAGAATATCCAAAATGTTAGTAATAATATAATAATTACGAATCTGTATTCGGTTTGTCAAGATATGCTTGTAGATGAAAGTTAGCCTATAGAAAAGTGAAGCAGTAAAGTAAGAAAAGAAGATAGAATTTCAGTTTTAAGGAGTATGCTTTGAGAAGTAATAAGTATTTAGAAAAGTGAAGAAGTGAAGTAAGAAAAGAATATCTAATGATAAGTTTGCGTAGCAAGCACTAAAATATGAGTTAGTATATCCAAAATGTTAGTAATAATGTCACAATTACGAATCTGTATTCGGTTCGTCAAGATATGCTTGTAGATGAATGTTAGCCTATAGAAAAGTGATGAAGTAAAGTAAGAAAAGAATATCTAATGATAAGTTTTCGTAGCAAGCACTAAAATATAAGTTAGAATATCCAAAATGTTAGTAATAATATAATAATTACGAATCTGTATTCGGTTTGTCAAGATATGCTTGTAGATGAAAGTTAGCCTATAGAAAAGTGAAGAAGTAAAGTAAGAAAAGAAGATAGAATTTCAGTTTTAATAAGTATGCTTTGAGAAGTAATAAGTAATTAGAAAAGTGAAGATGTAAAGTAAGAAAAGAATATCTAATGATAAGTTTTCGTAGCAAGCACTAAAATATAAGTTAGAATATCCAAAATGTTAGTAATAACATAACAATTACGAATCTGTATTCGGTTTGTCAAGATATGCATGTAGAAGAAAGTTAGCCTTTAGAAAAGTGAAGAAGTAAAGTAAGAAAAGAAGATAGAATTTCAGTTTTAATAAGTATGCTTTGAGAAGTAATAAGTATTTAGAAAAGTGAAGAAGTGAAGTAAGAAAAGAAGATAGAATTTCAGTTTTAAGGATTATGCTTTGAGAAGTAATAAGTAATTAGAAAAGTGAAGATGTAAAGTAGGAAAAGAATATCTAATGATAAGTTTGCGTAGCAAGCACTAAAATATGAGTTAGTATATCCAAAATGTTAGTAATAATGTCACAATTACGAATCTGTATTCGGTTCGTCAAGATATGCTTTTAGATGAATGTTAGCCTATAGAAAAGTGATGAAGTAAAGTAAGAAAAGAATATCTAATGATAAGTTTTCGTAGCAAGCACTAAAATATAAGTTAGAATATCCAAAATGTTAGTAATAATATAATAATTACGAATCTGTATTCGGTTTGTCAAGATATGCTTGTAGATGAAAGTTAGCCTATAGAAAAGTGAAGCAGTAAAGTAAGAAAAGAAGATAGAATTTCAGTTTTAAGGAGTATGCTTTGAGAAGTAATAAGTATTTAGAAAAGTGAAGCAGTAAAGTAAGAAAAGAATATCTAATGATAAGTTTTCGTAGCAAGCACTAAAATATAAGTTAGAATATCCAAAATGTTAGTAATAATATAATAATTACGAATCTGTATTCGGTTTGTCAAGATATGCTTGTAGATGAAAGTTAGCCTATAGAAAAGTGAAGAAGTAAAGTAAGAAAGAAGATAGAATTTCAGTTTTAAGGAGTATGCTTTGAGAAGTAATAAGTATTTAGAAAAGTGAAGAAGTGAAGTAAGAAAAGAATATCTAATGATAAGTTTGCGTAGCAAGCACTAAAATATGAGTTAGTATATCCAAAATGTTAGTAATAATGTCACAATTACGAATCTGTATTCGGTTCGTCAAGATATGCTTGTAGATGAATGTTAGCCTATAGAAAAGTGAAGCAGTAAAGTAAGAAAAGAAGATAGAATTTCAGTTTTAAGGAGTATGCTTTGAGAAGTAATAAGTATTTAGAAAAGTGAAGAAGTGAAGTAAGAAAAGAATATCTAATGATAAGTTTGCGTAGCAAGCACTAAAATATGAGTTAGTATATCCAAAATGTTAGTAATAATGTCACAATTACGAATCTGTATTCGGTTCGTCAAGATATGCTTGTAGATGAATGTTAGCCTATAGAAAAGTGATGAAGTAAAGTAAGAAAAGAATATCTAATGATAAGTTTTCGTAGCAAGCACTAAAATATAAGTTAGAATATCCAAAATGTTAGTAATAATATAATAATTACGAATCTGTATTCGGTTTGTCAAGATATGCTTGTAGATGAAAGTTAGCCTATAGAAAAGTGAAGAAGTAAAGTAAGAAAGAAGATAGAATTTCAGTTTTAAGAAGTATGCTTTGAGAAGTAATAAGTATTTAGAAAAGTGAAGAAGTAAAGTTAGAAAAGAATATCTAATGATAAGTTTTCGTAGCAAGCACTAAAATATAAGTTATAATATCCAAAATGTTAATATTTATATAATAATTACGAATCTGTATTCGGTTAGTCATGATATGCTTGTAGATGAAAGTTAGCCTATAGAAAAGTGAAGAAGTAAAGTAAGAAAAGAATATCTAATGATAAGTTTTCGTAGCAAGCACTAAAATATAAGTTATAATATCCAAAATGTTAATATTTATATAATAATTACGAATCTGTATTCGGTTAGTCAAGATATGCTTGTAGATGAAAGTTAGCCTATAGAAAAGTGAAGAAGTAAAGTAAGAAAGAAGATAGAATTTCAGTTTTAAGAAGTATGCTTTGAGAAGTAATAAGTATTTAGAAAAGTGAAGAAGTAAAGTTAGAAAAGAATATCTAATGATAAGTTTTCGTAGCAAGCACTAAAATATAAGTTATAATATCCAAAATGTTAATATTTATATAATAATTACGAATCTGTATTCGGTTAGTCATGATATGCTTGTAGATGAAAGTTAGCCTATAGAAAAGTGAAGAAGTAAAGTAAGAAAAGAATATCTAATGATAAGTTTTCGTAGCAAGCACTAAAATATAAGTTATAATATCCAAAATGTTAATATTTATATAATAATTACGAATCTGTATTCGGTTAGTCAAGATATGCTTGTAGATGAAAGTTAGCCTATAGAAAAGTGAAGAAGTAAAGTAAGAAAAGAATATCTAATGATAAGTTTTCGTAGCAAGCACTAAAATATAAGTTATAATATCCAAAATGTTAATATTTATATAATAATTACGAATCTGTATTCGGTTAGTCAAGATATGCTTGTAGATGAAAGTTAGCCTATAGAAAAGTGAAGAAGTAAAGTAAGAAAGAAGATAGAATTTCAGTTTTAAGAAGTATGCTTTGAGAAGTAATAAGTATTTAGAAAAGTGAAGAAGTAAAGTTAGAAAAGAATATCTAATGATAAGTTTTCGTAGCAAGCACTAAAATATAAGTTATAATATCCAAAATGTTAATATTTATATAATAATTACGAATCTGTATTCGGTTAGTCATGATATGCTTGTAGATGAAAGTTAGCCTATAGAAAAGTGAAGCAGTAAAGTAAGAAAAGAAGATAGAATTTCAGTTTTAAGGAGTATGCTTTGAGAAGTAATAAGTATTTAGAAAAGTGAAGAAGTGAAGTAAGAAAAGAATATCTAATGATAAGTTTGCGTAGCAAGCACTAAAATATGAGTTAGTATATCCAAAATGTTAGTAATAATGTCACAATTACGAATCTGTATTCGGTTCGTCAAGATATGCTTGTAGATGAATGTTAGCCTATAGAAAAGTGATGAAGTAAAGTAAGAAAAGAATATCTAATGATAAGTTTTCGTAGCAAGCACTAAAATATAAGTTAGAATATCCAAAATGTTAGTAATAATATAATAATTACGAATCTGTATTCGGTTTGTCAAGATATGCTTGTAGATGAAAGTTAGCCTATAGAAAAGTGAAGAAGTAAAGTAAGAAAGAAGATAGAATTTCAGTTTTAAGAAGTATGCTTTGAGAAGTAATAAGTATTTAGAAAAGTGAAGAAGTAAAGTTAGAAAAGAATATCTAATGATAAGTTTTCGTAGCAAGCACTAAAATATAAGTTATAATATCCAAAATGTTAATATTTATATAATAATTACGAATCTGTATTCGGTTAGTCATGATATGCTTGTAGATGAAAGTTAGCCTATAGAAAAGTGAAGAAGTAAAGTAAGAAAAGAATATCTAATGATAAGTTTTCGTAGCAAGCACTAAAATATAAGTTATAATATCCAAAATGTTAATATTTATATAATAATTACGAATCTGTATTCGGTTAGTCAAGATATGCTTGTAGATGAAAGTTAGCCTATAGAAAAGTGAAGAAGTAAAGTAAGAAAGAAGATAGAATTTCAGTTTTAAGAAGTATGCTTTGAGAAGTAATAAGTATTTAGAAAAGTGAAGAAGTAAAGTTAGAAAAGAATATCTAATGATAAGTTTTCGTAGCAAGCACTAAAATATAAGTTATAATATCCAAAATGTTAATATTTATATAATAATTACGAATCTGTATTCGGTTAGTCATGATATGCTTGTAGATGAAAGTTAGCCTATAGAAAAGTGAAGAAGTAAAGTAAGAAAAGAATATCTAATGATAAGTTTTCGTAGCAAGCACTAAAATATAAGTTATAATATCCAAAATGTTAATATTTATATAATAATTACGAATCTGTATTCGGTTAGTCAAGATATGCTTGTAGATGAAAGTTAGCCTATAGAAAAGTGAAGAAGTAAAGTAAGAAAAGAATATCTAATGATAAGTTTTCGTAGCAAGCACTAAAATATAAGTTATAATATCCAAAATGTTAATATTTATATAATAATTACGAATCTGTATTCGGTTAGTCAAGATATGCTTGTAGATGAAAGTTAGCCTATAGAAAAGTGAAGAAGTAAAGTAAGAAAGAAGATAGAATTTCAGTTTTAAGAAGTATGCTTTGAGAAGTAATAAGTATTTAGAAAAGTGAAGAAGTAAAGTTAGAAAAGAATATCTAATGATAAGTTTTCGTAGCAAGCACTAAAATATAAGTTATAATATCCAAAATGTTAATATTTATATAATAATTACGAATCTGTATTCGGTTAGTCATGATATGCTTGTAGATGAAAGTTAGCCTATAGAAAAGTGAAGAAGTAAAGTAAGAAAAGAATATCTAATGATAAGTTTTCGTAGCAAGCACTAAAATATAAGTTATAATATCCAAAATGTTAATATTTATATAATAATTACGAATCTGTATTCGGTTAGTCAAGATATGCTTGTAGATGAAAGTTAGCCTATAGAAAAGTGAAGAAGTAAAGTAAGAAAGAAGATAGAATTTCAGTTTTAAGAAGTATGCTTTGAGAAGTAATAAGTATTTAGAAAAGTGAAGAAGTAAAGTTAGAAAAGAATATCTAATGATAAGTTTTCGTAGCAAGCACTAAAATATAAGTTAGAATATCCAAAATGTTAATATTTATATAATAATTACGAATCTGTATTCGGTTAGTCATGATATGCTTGTAGATGAAAGTTAGCCTATAGAAAAGTGAAGAAGTAAAGTAAGAAAGAAGATAGAATTTCAGTTTTAAGAAGTATGCTTTGAGAAGTAATAAGTATTTAGAAAAGTGAAGAAGTAAAGTTAGAAAAGAATATCTAATGATAAGTTTTCGTAGCAAGCACTAAAATATAAGTTATAATATCCAAAATGTTAATATTTATATAATAATTACGAATCTGTATTCGGTTAGTCATGATATGCTTGTAGATGAAAGTTAGCCTATAGAAAAGTGAAGAAGTAAAGTAAGAAAGAAGATAGAATTTCAGTTTTAAGAAGTATGCTTTGAGAAGTAATAAGTATTTAGAAAAGTGAAGAAGTAAAGTTAGAAAAGAATATCTAATGATAAGTTTTCGTAGCAAGCACTAAAATATAAGTTAGAATATCCAAAATGTTAGTAATAATATAATAATTACGAATCTGTATTCGGTTTGTCAAGATATGCTTGTAGATGAAAGTTAGCCTATAGAAAAGTGAAGCAGTAAAGTAAGAAAAGAAGATAGAATTTCAGTTTTAAGGAGTATGCTTTGAGAAGTAATAAGTATTTAGAAAAGTGAAGCAGTAAAGTAAGAAAAGAATATCTAATGATAAGTTTTCGTAGCAAGCACTAAAATATAAGTTAGAATATCCAAAATGTTAGTAATAATATAATAATTACGAATCTGTATTCGGTTTGTCAAGATATGCTTGTAGATGAAAGTTAGCCTATAGAAAAGTGAAGCAGTAAAGTAAGAAAAGAAGATAGAATTTCAGTTTTAAGGAGTATGCTTTGAGAAGTAATAAGTATTTAGAAAAGTGAAGAAGTGAAGTAAGAAAAGAATATCTAATGATAAGTTTGCGTAGCAAGCACTAAAATATGAGTTAGTATATCCAAAATGTTAGTAATAATGTCACAATTACGAATCTGTATTCGGTTCGTCAAGATATGCTTGTAGATGAATGTTAGCCTATAGAAAAGTGATGAAGTAAAGTAAGAAAAGAATATCTAATGATAAGTTTTCGTAGCAAGCACTAAAATATAAGTTAGAATATCCAAAATGTTAGTAATAATATAATAATTACGAATCTGTATTCGGTTTGTCAAGATATGCTTGTAGATGAAAGTTAGCCTATAGAAAAGTGAAGCAGTAAAGTAAGAAAAGAAGATAGAATTTCAGTTTTAAGGAGTATGCTTTGAGAAGTAATAAGTATTTAGAAAAGTGAAGAAGTGAAGTAAGAAAAGAATATCTAATGATAAGTTTGCGTAGCAAGCACTAAAATATGAGTTAGTATATCCAAAATGTTAGTAATAATGTCACAATTACGAATCTGTATTCGGTTCGTCAAGATATGCTTGTAGATGAATGTTAGCCTATAGAAAAGTGATGAAGTAAAGTAAGAAAAGAATATCTAATGATAAGTTTTCGTAGCAAGCACTAAAATATAAGTTAGAATATCCAAAATGTTAGTAATAATATAATAATTACGAATCTGTATTCGGTTTGTCAAGATATGCTTGTAGATGAAAGTTAGCCTATAGAAAAGTGAAGAAGTAAAGTAAGAAAAGAAGATAGAATTTCAGTTTTAATAAGTATGCTTTGAGAAGTAATAAGTAATTAGAAAAGTGAAGATGTAAAGTAAGAAAAGAATATCTAATGATAAGTTTTCGTAGCAAGCACTAAAATATAAGTTAGAATATCCAAAATGTTAGTAATAACATAACAATTAAGAATCTGTATTCGGTTTGTCAAGATATGCATGTAGAAGAAAGTTAGCCTTTAGAAAAGTGAAGAAGTAAAGTAAGAAAAGAAGATAGAATTTCAGTTTTAATAAGTATGCTTTGAGAAGTAATAAGTATTTAGAAAAGTGAAGAAGTGAAGTAAGAAAAGAAGATAGAATTTCAGTTTTAAGGATTATGCTTTGAGAAGTAATAAGTAATTAGAAAAGTGAAGATGTAAAGTAGGAAAAGAATATCTAATGATAAGTTTGCGTAGCAAGCACTAAAATATGAGTTAGTATATCCAAAATGTTAGTAATAATGTCACAATTACGAATCTGTATTCGGTTCGTCAAGATATGCTTTTAGATGAATGTTAGCCTATAGAAAAGTGATGAAGTAAAGTAAGAAAAGAATATCTAATGATAAGTTTTCGTAGCAAGCACTAAAATATAAGTTAGAATATCCAAAATGTTAGTAATAATATAATAATTACGAATCTGTATTCGGTTTGTCAAGATATGCTTGTAGATGAAAGTTAGCCTATAGAAAAGTGAAGCAGTAAAGTAAGAAAAGAAGATAGAATTTCAGTTTTAAGGAGTATGCTTTGAGAAGTAATAAGTATTTAGAAAAGTGAAGCAGTAAAGTAAGAAAAGAATATCTAATGATAAGTTTTCGTAGCAAGCACTAAAATATAAGTTAGAATATCCAAAATGTTAGTAATAATATAATAATTACGAATCTGTATTCGGTTTGTCAAGATATGCTTGTAGATGAAAGTTAGCCTATAGAAAAGTGAAGCAGTAAAGTAAGAAAAGAAGATAGAATTTCAGTTTTAAGGAGTATGCTTTGAGAAGTAATAAGTATTTAGAAAAGTGAAGAAGTGAAGTAAGAAAAGAATATCTAATGATAAGTTTGCGTAGCAAGCACTAAAATATGAGTTAGTATATCCAAAATGTTAGTAATAATGTCACAATTACGAATCTGTATTCGGTTCGTCAAGATATGCTTGTAGATGAATGTTAGCCTATAGAAAAGTGATGAAGTAAAGTAAGAAAAGAATATCTAATGATAAGTTTTCGTAGCAAGCACTAAAATATAAGTTAGAATATCCAAAATGTTAGTAATAATATAATAATTACGAATCTGTATTCGGTTTGTCAAGATATGCTTGTAGATGAAAGTTAGCCTATAGAAAAGTGAAGAAGTAAAGTAAGAAAAGAAGATAGAATTTCAGTTTTAATAAGTATGCTTTGAGAAGTAATAAGTAATTAGAAAAGTGAAGATGTAAAGTAAGAAAAGAATATCTAATGATAAGTTTTCGTAGCAAGCACTAAAATATAAGTTAGAATATCCAAAATGTTAGTAATAACATAACAATTACGAATCTGTATTCGGTTTGTCAAGATATGCATGTAGAAGAAAGTTAGCCTTTAGAAAAGTGAAGAAGTAAAGTAAGAAAAGAAGATAGAATTTCAGTTTTAATAAGTATGCTTTGAGAAGTAATAAGTATTTAGAAAAGTGAAGAAGTGAAGTAAGAAAAGAAGATAGAATTTCAGTTTTAAGGATTATGCTTTGAGAAGTAATAAGTAATTAGAAAAGTGAAGATGTAAAGTAGGAAAAGAATATCTAATGATAAGTTTGCGTAGCAAGCACTAAAATATGAGTTAGTATATCCAAAATGTTAGTAATAATGTCACAATTACGAATCTGTATTCGGTTCGTCAAGATATGCTTTTAGATGAATGTTAGCCTATAGAAAAGTGATGAAGTAAAGTAAGAAAAGAATATCTAATGATAAGTTTTCGTAGCAAGCACTAAAATATAAGTTAGAATATCCAAAATGTTAGTAATAATATAATAATTACGAATCTGTATTCGGTTTGTCAAGATATGCTTGTAGATGAAAGTTAGCCTATAGAAAAGTGAAGCAGTAAAGTAAGAAAAGAAGATAGAATTTCAGTTTTAAGGAGTATGCTTTGAGAAGTAATAAGTATTTAGAAAAGTGAAGCAGTAAAGTAAGAAAAGAATATCTAATGATAAGTTTTCGTAGCAAGCACTAAAATATAAGTTAGAATATCCAAAATGTTAGTAATAATATAATAATTACGAATCTGTATTCGGTTTGTCAAGATATGCTTGTAGATGAAAGTTAGCCTATAGAAAAGTGAAGCAGTAAAGTAAGAAAAGAAGATAGAATTTCAGTTTTAAGGAGTATGCTTTGAGAAGTAATAAGTATTTAGAAAAGTGAAGAAGTGAAGTAAGAAAAGAATATCTAATGATAAGTTTGCGTAGCAAGCACTAAAATATGAGTTAGTATATCCAAAATGTTAGTAATAATGTCACAATTACGAATCTGTATTCGGTTCGTCAAGATATGCTTGTAGATGAATGTTAGCCTATAGAAAAGTGATGAAGTAAAGTAAGAAAAGAATATCTAATGATAAGTTTTCGTAGCAAGCACTAAAATATAAGTTAGAATATCCAAAATGTTAGTAATAATATAATAATTACGAATCTGTATTCGGTTTGTCAAGATATGCTTGTAGATGAAAGTTAGCCTATAGAAAAGTGAAGAAGTAAAGTAAGAAAAGAAGATAGAATTTCAGTTTTAATAAGTATGCTTTGAGAAGTAATAAGTAATTAGAAAAGTGAAGATGTAAAGTAAGAAAAGAATATCTAATGATAAGTTTTCGTAGCAAGCACTAAAATATAAGTTAGAATATCCAAAATGTTAGTAATAACATAACAATTAAGAATCTGTATTCGGTTTGTCAAGATATGCATGTAGAAGAAAGTTAGCCTTTAGAAAAGTGAAGAAGTAAAGTAAGAAAAGAAGATAGAATTTCAGTTTTAATAAGTATGCTTTGAGAAGTAATAAGTATTTAGAAAAGTGAAGAAGTGAAGTAAGAAAAGAAGATAGAATTTCAGTTTTAAGGATTATGCTTTGAGAAGTAATAAGTAATTAGAAAAGTGAAGATGTAAAGTAGGAAAAGAATATCTAATGATAAGTTTGCGTAGCAAGCACTAAAATATGAGTTAGTATATCCAAAATGTTAGTAATAATGTCACAATTACGAATCTGTATTCGGTTCGTCAAGATATGCTTTTAGATGAATGTTAGCCTATAGAAAAGTGATGAAGTAAAGTAAGAAAAGAATATCTAATGATAAGTTTTCGTAGCAAGCACTAAAATATAAGTTAGAATATCCAAAATGTTAGTAATAATATAATAATTACGAATCTGTATTCGGTTTGTCAAGATATGCTTGTAGATGAAAGTTAGCCTATAGAAAAGTGAAGCAGTAAAGTAAGAAAAGAAGATAGAATTTCAGTTTTAAGGAGTATGCTTTGAGAAGTAATAAGTATTTAGAAAAGTGAAGCAGTAAAGTAAGAAAAGAATATCTAATGATAAGTTTTCGTAGCAAGCACTAAAATATAAGTTAGAATATCCAAAATGTTAGTAATAATATAATAATTACGAATCTGTATTCGGTTTGTCAAGATATGCTTGTAGATGAAAGTTAGCCTATAGAAAAGTGAAGCAGTAAAGTAAGAAAAGAAGATAGAATTTCAGTTTTAAGGAGTATGCTTTGAGAAGTAATAAGTATTTAGAAAAGTGAAGAAGTGAAGTAAGAAAAGAATATCTAATGATAAGTTTGCGTAGCAAGCACTAAAATATGAGTTAGTATATCCAAAATGTTAGTAATAATGTCACAATTACGAATCTGTATTCGGTTCGTCAAGATATGCTTGTAGATGAATGTTAGCCTATAGAAAAGTGATGAAGTAAAGTAAGAAAAGAATATCTAATGATAAGTTTTCGTAGCAAGCACTAAAATATAAGTTAGAATATCCAAAATGTTAGTAATAATATAATAATTACGAATCTGTATTCGGTTTGTCAAGATATGCTTGTAGATGAAAGTTAGCCTATAGAAAAGTGAAGAAGTAAAGTAAGAAAAGAAGATAGAATTTCAGTTTTAATAAGTATGCTTTGAGAAGTAATAAGTAATTAGAAAAGTGAAGATGTAAAGTAAGAAAAGAATATCTAATGATAAGTTTTCGTAGCAAGCACTAAAATATAAGTTAGAATATCCAAAATGTTAGTAATAACATAACAATTACGAATCTGTATTCGGTTTGTCAAGATATGCATGTAGAAGAAAGTTAGCCTTTAGAAAAGTGAAGAAGTAAAGTAAGAAAAGAAGATAGAATTTCAGTTTTAATAAGTATGCTTTGAGAAGTAATAAGTATTTAGAAAAGTGAAGAAGTGAAGTAAGAAAAGAAGATAGAATTTCAGTTTTAAGGATTATGCTTTGAGAAGTAATAAGTAATTAGAAAAGTGAAGATGTAAAGTAGGAAAAGAATATCTAATGATAAGTTTGCGTAGCAAGCACTAAAATATGAGTTAGTATATCCAAAATGTTAGTAATAATGTCACAATTACGAATCTGTATTCGGTTCGTCAAGATATGCTTTTAGATGAATGTTAGCCTATAGAAAAGTGATGAAGTAAAGTAAGAAAAGAATATCTAATGATAAGTTTTCGTAGCAAGCACTAAAATATAAGTTAGAATATCCAAAATGTTAGTAATAATATAATAATTACGAATCTGTATTCGGTTTGTCAAGATATGCTTGTAGATGAAAGTTAGCCTATAGAAAAGTGAAGCAGTAAAGTAAGAAAAGAAGATAGAATTTCAGTTTTAAGGAGTATGCTTTGAGAAGTAATAAGTATTTAGAAAAGTGAAGCAGTAAAGTAAGAAAAGAATATCTAATGATAAGTTTTCGTAGCAAGCACTAAAATATAAGTTAGAATATCCAAAATGTTAGTAATAATATAATAATTACGAATCTGTATTCGGTTTGTCAAGATATGCTTGTAGATGAAAGTTAGCCTATAGAAAAGTGAAGCAGTAAAGTAAGAAAAGAAGATAGAATTTCAGTTTTAAGGAGTATGCTTTGAGAAGTAATAAGTATTTAGAAAAGTGAAGAAGTGAAGTAAGAAAAGAATATCTAATGATAAGTTTGCGTAGCAAGCACTAAAATATGAGTTAGTATATCCAAAATGTTAGTAATAATGTCACAATTACGAATCTGTATTCGGTTCGTCAAGATATGCTTGTAGATGAATGTTAGCCTATAGAAAAGTGATGAAGTAAAGTAAGAAAAGAATATCTAATGATAAGTTTTCGTAGCAAGCACTAAAATATAAGTTAGAATATCCAAAATGTTAGTAATAATATAATAATTACGAATCTGTATTCGGTTTGTCAAGATATGCTTGTAGATGAAAGTTAGCCTATAGAAAAGTGAAGAAGTAAAGTAAGAAAAGAAGATAGAATTTCAGTTTTAATAAGTATGCTTTGAGAAGTAATAAGTAATTAGAAAAGTGAAGATGTAAAGTAAGAAAAGAATATCTAATGATAAGTTTTCGTAGCAAGCACTAAAATATAAGTTAGAATATCCAAAATGTTAGTAATAACATAACAATTAAGAATCTGTATTCGGTTTGTCAAGATATGCATGTAGAAGAAAGTTAGCCTTTAGAAAAGTGAAGAAGTAAAGTAAGAAAAGAAGATAGAATTTCAGTTTTAATAAGTATGCTTTGAGAAGTAATAAGTATTTAGAAAAGTGAAGAAGTGAAGTAAGAAAAGAAGATAGAATTTCAGTTTTAAGGATTATGCTTTGAGAAGTAATAAGTAATTAGAAAAGTGAAGATGTAAAGTAGGAAAAGAATATCTAATGATAAGTTTGCGTAGCAAGCACTAAAATATGAGTTAGTATATCCAAAATGTTAGTAATAATGTCACAATTACGAATCTGTATTCGGTTCGTCAAGATATGCTTTTAGATGAATGTTAGCCTATAGAAAAGTGATGAAGTAAAGTAAGAAAAGAATATCTAATGATAAGTTTTCGTAGCAAGCACTAAAATATAAGTTAGAATATCCAAAATGTTAGTAATAATATAATAATTACGAATCTGTATTCGGTTTGTCAAGATATGCTTGTAGATGAAAGTTAGCCTATAGAAAAGTGAAGCAGTAAAGTAAGAAAAGAAGATAGAATTTCAGTTTTAAGGAGTATGCTTTGAGAAGTAATAAGTATTTAGAAAAGTGAAGCAGTAAAGTAAGAAAAGAATATCTAATGATAAGTTTTCGTAGCAAGCACTAAAATATAAGTTAGAATATCCAAAATGTTAGTAATAATATAATAATTACGAATCTGTATTCGGTTTGTCAAGATATGCTTGTAGATGAAAGTTAGCCTATAGAAAAGTGAAGCAGTAAAGTAAGAAAAGAAGATAGAATTTCAGTTTTAAGGAGTATGCTTTGAGAAGTAATAAGTATTTAGAAAAGTGAAGAAGTGAAGTAAGAAAAGAATATCTAATGATAAGTTTGCGTAGCAAGCACTAAAATATGAGTTAGTATATCCAAAATGTTAGTAATAATGTCACAATTACGAATCTGTATTCGGTTCGTCAAGATATGCTTGTAGATGAATGTTAGCCTATAGAAAAGTGATGAAGTAAAGTAAGAAAAGAATATCTAATGATAAGTTTTCGTAGCAAGCACTAAAATATAAGTTAGAATATCCAAAATGTTAGTAATAATATAATAATTACGAATCTGTATTCGGTTTGTCAAGATATGCTTGTAGATGAAAGTTAGCCTATAGAAAAGTGAAGAAGTAAAGTAAGAAAAGAAGATAGAATTTCAGTTTTAATAAGTATGCTTTGAGAAGTAATAAGTAATTAGAAAAGTGAAGATGTAAAGTAAGAAAAGAATATCTAATGATAAGTTTTCGTAGCAAGCACTAAAATATAAGTTAGAATATCCAAAATGTTAGTAATAACATAACAATTACGAATCTGTATTCGGTTTGTCAAGATATGCATGTAGAAGAAAGTTAGCCTTTAGAAAAGTGAAGAAGTAAAGTAAGAAAAGAAGATAGAATTTCAGTTTTAATAAGTATGCTTTGAGAAGTAATAAGTATTTAGAAAAGTGAAGAAGTGAAGTAAGAAAAGAAGATAGAATTTCAGTTTTAAGGATTATGCTTTGAGAAGTAATAAGTAATTAGAAAAGTGAAGATGTAAAGTAGGAAAAGAATATCTAATGATAAGTTTGCGTAGCAAGCACTAAAATATGAGTTAGTATATCCAAAATGTTAGTAATAATGTCACAATTACGAATCTGTATTCGGTTCGTCAAGATATGCTTTTAGATGAATGTTAGCCTATAGAAAAGTGATGAAGTAAAGTAAGAAAAGAATATCTAATGATAAGTTTTCGTAGCAAGCACTAAAATATAAGTTAGAATATCCAAAATGTTAGTAATAATATAATAATTACGAATCTGTATTCGGTTTGTCAAGATATGCTTGTAGATGAAAGTTAGCCTATAGAAAAGTGAAGCAGTAAAGTAAGAAAAGAAGATAGAATTTCAGTTTTAAGGAGTATGCTTTGAGAAGTAATAAGTATTTAGAAAAGTGAAGCAGTAAAGTAAGAAAAGAATATCTAATGATAAGTTTTCGTAGCAAGCACTAAAATATAAGTTAGAATATCCAAAATGTTAGTAATAATATAATAATTACGAATCTGTATTCGGTTTGTCAAGATATGCTTGTAGATGAAAGTTAGCCTATAGAAAAGTGAAGCAGTAAAGTAAGAAAAGAAGATAGAATTTCAGTTTTAAGGAGTATGCTTTGAGAAGTAATAAGTATTTAGAAAAGTGAAGAAGTGAAGTAAGAAAAGAATATCTAATGATAAGTTTGCGTAGCAAGCACTAAAATATGAGTTAGTATATCCAAAATGTTAGTAATAATGTCACAATTACGAATCTGTATTCGGTTCGTCAAGATATGCTTGTAGATGAATGTTAGCCTATAGAAAAGTGATGAAGTAAAGTAAGAAAAGAATATCTAATGATAAGTTTTCGTAGCAAGCACTAAAATATAAGTTAGAATATCCAAAATGTTAGTAATAATATAATAATTACGAATCTGTATTCGGTTTGTCAAGATATGCTTGTAGATGAAAGTTAGCCTATAGAAAAGTGAAGAAGTAAAGTAAGAAAAGAAGATAGAATTTCAGTTTTAATAAGTATGCTTTGAGAAGTAATAAGTAATTAGAAAAGTGAAGATGTAAAGTAAGAAAAGAATATCTAATGATAAGTTTTCGTAGCAAGCACTAAAATATAAGTTAGAATATCCAAAATGTTAGTAATAACATAACAATTACGAATCTGTATTCGGTTTGTCAAGATATGCATGTAGAAGAAAGTTAGCCTTTAGAAAAGTGAAGAAGTAAAGTAAGAAAAGAAGATAGAATTTCAGTTTTAATAAGTATGCTTTGAGAAGTAATAAGTATTTAGAAAAGTGAAGAAGTGAAGTAAGAAAAGAAGATAGAATTTCAGTTTTAAGGATTATGCTTTGAGAAGTAATAAGTAATTAGAAAAGTGAAGATGTAAAGTAGGAAAAGAATATCTAATGATAAGTTTGCGTAGCAAGCACTAAAATATGAGTTAGTATATCCAAAATGTTAGTAATAATGTCACAATTACGAATCTGTATTCGGTTCGTCAAGATATGCTTTTAGATGAATGTTAGCCTATAGAAAAGTGATGAAGTAAAGTAAGAAAAGAATATCTAATGATAAGTTTTCGTAGCAAGCACTAAAATATAAGTTAGAATATCCAAAATGTTAGTAATAATATAATAATTACGAATCTGTATTCGGTTTGTCAAGATATGCTTGTAGATGAAAGTTAGCCTATAGAAAAGTGAAGCAGTAAAGTAAGAAAAGAAGATAGAATTTCAGTTTTAAGGAGTATGCTTTGAGAAGTAATAAGTATTTAGAAAAGTGAAGCAGTAAAGTAAGAAAAGAATATCTAATGATAAGTTTTCGTAGCAAGCACTAAAATATAAGTTAGAATATCCAAAATGTTAGTAATAATATAATAATTACGAATCTGTATTCGGTTTGTCAAGATATGCTTGTAGATGAAAGTTAGCCTATAGAAAAGTGAAGCAGTAAAGTAAGAAAAGAAGATAGAATTTCAGTTTTAAGGAGTATGCTTTGAGAAGTAATAAGTATTTAGAAAAGTGAAGAAGTGAAGTAAGAAAAGAATATCTAATGATAAGTTTGCGTAGCAAGCACTAAAATATGAGTTAGTATATCCAAAATGTTAGTAATAATGTCACAATTACGAATCTGTATTCGGTTCGTCAAGATATGCTTGTAGATGAATGTTAGCCTATAGAAAAGTGATGAAGTAAAGTAAGAAAAGAATATCTAATGATAAGTTTTCGTAGCAAGCACTAAAATATAAGTTAGAATATCCAAAATGTTAGTAATAATATAATAATTACGAATCTGTATTCGGTTTGTCAAGATATGCTTGTAGATGAAAGTTAGCCTATAGAAAAGTGAAGAAGTAAAGTAAGAAAAGAAGATAGAATTTCAGTTTTAATAAGTATGCTTTGAGAAGTAATAAGTAATTAGAAAAGTGAAGATGTAAAGTAAGAAAAGAATATCTAATGATAAGTTTTCGTAGCAAGCACTAAAATATAAGTTAGAATATCCAAAATGTTAGTAATAACATAACAATTACGAATCTGTATTCGGTTTGTCAAGATATGCATGTAGAAGAAAGTTAGCCTTTAGAAAAGTGAAGAAGTAAAGTAAGAAAAGAAGATAGAATTTCAGTTTTAATAAGTATGCTTTGAGAAGTAATAAGTATTTAGAAAAGTGAAGAAGTGAAGTAAGAAAAGAAGATAGAATTTCAGTTTTAAGGATTATGCTTTGAGAAGTAATAAGTAATTAGAAAAGTGAAGATGTAAAGTAGGAAAAGAATATCTAATGATAAGTTTGCGTAGCAAGCACTAAAATATGAGTTAGTATATCCAAAATGTTAGTAATAATGTCACAATTACGAATCTGTATTCGGTTCGTCAAGATATGCTTTTAGATGAATGTTAGCCTATAGAAAAGTGATGAAGTAAAGTAAGAAAAGAATATCTAATGATAAGTTTTCGTAGCAAGCACTAAAATATAAGTTAGAATATCCAAAATGTTAGTAATAATATAATAATTACGAATCTGTATTCGGTTTGTCAAGATATGCTTGTAGATGAAAGTTAGCCTATAGAAAAGTGAAGCAGTAAAGTAAGAAAAGAAGATAGAATTTCAGTTTTAAGGAGTATGCTTTGAGAAGTAATAAGTATTTAGAAAAGTGAAGAAGTGAAGTAAGAAAAGAATATCTAATGATAAGTTTGCGTAGCAAGCACTAAAATATGAGTTAGTATATCCAAAATGTTAGTAATAATGTCACAATTACGAATCTGTATTCGGTTCGTCAAGATATGCTTGTAGATGAATGTTAGCCTATATAGAAAAGTGATGAAGCAAGCACTAAAATATAAAGTAAGAAATTAGAATCTGTATCTAATGATAAGTTTTCGTAGCAGTTTTAAGGAAGCACAGTAAAGTAAGAAAAGAATAAATGATATAAGTATAGAATATCCAAAATGTTAGTAATAATATAATAATTACGAATCTGTATTCGGTTTGTCAAGATATGCTTGTAGATGAATGTTAGCCTATAGAAAAGTGATGAAGTAAAGTAAGAAAAGAATATCTAATGATAAGTTTTCGTAGCAAGCACTAAAATATAAGTTATAATATCCAAAATGTTAATATTTATATAATAATTACGAATCTGTATTCGGTTAGTCAAGATATGCTTGTAGATGAAAGTTAGCCTATAGAAAAGTGAAGAAGTAAAGTAAGAAAGAAGATAGAATTTCAGTTTTAAGAAGTATGCTTTTGAGAAGTAATAAGTATTTAGAAAAGTGAAGATGTAAAGTAAGAAAAGAATATCTAATGATAAGTTTTCGTAGCAAGCACTAAATATAAGTTAGAATATCCAAAATGTTAATATTTATATAATAATTACGAATCTGTATTCGGTTAGTCATGATATGCTTGTAGATGAAAGTTAGCCTATAGAAAAGTGAAGAAGAAGTAAAGTAAGAAAGAAGATAGAATTTCAGTTTTAAGAAGTATGCTTTGAGAAGTAATAAGTATTTAGAAAAGTGAAGAAGTGAAGTAAGAAAAGAAGATAGAATTTCAGTTTTAAGGATTATGCTTTGAGAAGTAATAAGTAATTAGAAAAGTGAAGATGTAAAGTAAGAAAAGAATATCTAATGATAAGTTTGCGTAGCAAGCACTAAAATATGAGTTAGTATATCCAAAATGTTAGTAATAATGTCAATTACATCTGTATCAAGATACGAATCTGTATTCGGTTTTTCGTCAAGATATGTATTCTTTGTCAAGATGAGATGTTAGCCTATAGAAAAGTGATGAAGTAAAGTAAGAGAAAGAATATCTAATGATAAGTTTTCGTAGCAAGCACTAAAATATAAGTTAGAATATCCAAAATGTTAGTAATAATATAATAATTACGAAT
Organism: Loxodes magnus; assembly: GCA_946699065.1. Taxonomy (NCBI): domain Eukaryota; phylum Ciliophora; class Karyorelictea; order Loxodida; family Loxodidae; genus Loxodes; species Loxodes magnus. Next base: position 71,640 of record CAMPDV010001770.1, read on the forward strand.
CTGTATTCGGTTTGTCAAGATATGCTTGTAGATGAAAGTTAGCCTATAGAAAGTGAAGCAGTAAAGTAAGAAAAGAAGATAGAATTTCAGTTTTAAGGAGTATGCTTTGAGAAGTAATAAGTATTTAGAAAAGTGAAGAAGTGAAGTAAGAAAAGAATATCTAATGATAAGTTTGCGTAGCAAGCACTAAAATATGAGTTAGTATATCCAAAATGTTAGTAATAATGTCACAATTACGAATCTGTATTCGGTTCGTCAAGATATGCTTGTAGATGAATGTTAGCCTATAGAAAAGTGATGAAGTAAAGTAAGAAAAGAATATCTAATGATAAGTTTTCGTAGCAAGCACTAAAATATAAGTTAGAATATCCAAAATGTTAGTAATAATATAATAATTACGAATCTGTATTCGGTTTGTCAAGATATGCTTGTAGATGAAAGTTAGCCTATAGAAAAGTGAAGAAGTAAAGTAAGAAAAGAAGATAGAATTTCAGTTTTAATAAGTATGCTTTGAGAAGTAATAAGTAATTAGAAAAGTGAAGATGTAAAGTAAGAAAAGAATATCTAATGATAAGTTTTCGTAGCAAGCACTAAAATATAAGTTAGAATATCCAAAATGTTAGTAATAACATAACAATTACGAATCTGTATTCGGTTTGTCAAGATATGCATGTAGAAGAAAGTTAGCCTTTAGAAAAGTGAAGAAGTAAAGTAAGAAAAGAAGATAGAATTTCAGTTTTAATAAGTATGCTTTGAGAAGTAATAAGTATTTAGAAAAGTGAAGAAGTGAAGTAAGAAAAGAAGATAGAATTTCAGTTTTAAGGATTATGCTTTGAGAAGTAATAAGTAATTAGAAAAGTGAAGATGTAAAGTAGGAAAAGAATATCTAATGATAAGTTTGCGTAGCAAGCACTAAAATATGAGTTAGTATATCCAAAATGTTAGTAATAATGTCACAATTACGAATCTGTATTCGGTTCGTCAAGATATGCTTTTAGATGAATGTTAGCCTATAGAAAAGTGATGAAGTAAAGTAAGAAAAGAATATCTAATGATAAGTTTTCGTAGCAAGCACTAAAATATAAGTTAGAATATCCAAAATGTTAGTAATAATATAATAATTACGAATCTGTATTCGGTTTGTCAAGATATGCTTGTAGATGAAAGTTAGCCTATAGAAAAGTGAAGCAGTAAAGTAAGAAAAGAAGATAGAATTTCAGTTTTAAGGAGTATGCTTTGAGAAGTAATAAGTATTTAGAAAAGTGAAGAAGTGAAGTAAGAAAAGAATATCTAATGATAAGTTTGCGTAGCAAGCACTAAAATATGAGTTAGTATATCCAAAATGTTAGTAATAATGTCACAATTACGAATCTGTATTCGGTTCGTCAAGATATGCTTGTAGATGAATGTTAGCCTATAGAAAAGTGATGAAGTAAAGTAAGAAAAGAATATCTAATGATAAGTTTTCGTAGCAAGCACTAAAATATAAGTTAGAATATCCAAAATGTTAGTAATAATATAATAATTACGAATCTGTATTCGGTTTGTCAAGATATGCTTGTAGATGAAAGTTAGCCTATAGAAAAGTGAAGCAGTAAAGTAAGAAAAGAAGATAGAATTTCAGTTTTAAGGAGTATGCTTTGAGAAGTAATAAGTATTTAGAAAAGTGAAGCAGTAAAGTAAGAAAAGAATATCTAATGATAAGTTTTCGTAGCAAGCACTAAAATATAAGTTAGAATATCCAAAATGTTAGTAATAATATAATAATTACGAATCTGTATTCGGTTTGTCAAGATATGCTTGTAGATGAAAGTTAGCCTATAGAAAAGTGAAGCAGTAAAGTAAGAAAAGAAGATAGAATTTCAGTTTTAAGGAGTATGCTTTGAGAAGTAATAAGTATTTAGAAAAGTGAAGCAGTAAAGTAAGAAAAGAATATCTAATGATAAGTTTTCGTAGCAAGCACTAAAATATAAGTTAGAATATCCAAAATGTTAGTAATAATATAATAATTACGAATCTGTATTCGGTTTGTCAAGATATGCTTGTAGATGAAAGTTAGCCTATAGAAAAGTGAAGCAGTAAAGTAAGAAAAGAAGATAGAATTTCAGTTTTAAGGAGTATGCTTTGAGAAGTAATAAGTATTTAGAAAAGTGAAGCAGTAAAGTAAGAAAAGAATATCTAATGATAAGTTTTCGTAGCAAGCACTAAAATATAAGTTAGAATATCCAAAATGTTAGTAATAATATAATAATTACGAATCTGTATTCGGTTTGTCAAGATATGCTTGTAGATGAAAGTTAGCCTATAGAAAAGTGAAGCAGTAAAGTAAGAAAAGAAGATAGAATTTCAGTTTTAAGGAGTATGCTTTGAGAAGTAATAAGTATTTAGAAAAGTGAAGCAGTAAAGTAAGAAAAGAATATCTAATGATAAGTTTTCGTAGCAAGCACTAAAATATAAGTTAGAATATCCAAAATGTTAGTAATAATATAATAATTACGAATCTGTATTCGGTTTGTCAAGATATGCTTGTAGATGAAAGTTAGCCTATAGAAAAGTGAAGCAGTAAAGTAAGAAAAGAAGATAGAATTTCAGTTTTAAGGAGTATGCTTTGAGAAGTAATAAGTATTTAGAAAAGTGAAGCAGTAAAGTAAGAAAAGAATATCTAATGATAAGTTTTCGTAGCAAGCACTAAAATATAAGTTAGAATATCCAAAATGTTAGTAATAATATAATAATTACGAATCTGTATTCGGTTTGTCAAGATATGCTTGTAGATGAAAGTTAGCCTATAGAAAAGTGAAGCAGTAAAGTAAGAAAAGAAGATAGAATTTCAGTTTTAAGGAGTATGCTTTGAGAAGTAATAAGTATTTAGAAAAGTGAAGCAGTAAAGTAAGAAAAGAATATCTAATGATAAGTTTTCGTAGCAAGCACTAAAATATAAGTTAGAATATCCAAAATGTTAGTAATAATATAATAATTACGAATCTGTATTCGGTTTGTCAAGATATGCTTGTAGATGAAAGTTAGCCTATAGAAAAGTGAAGCAGTAAAGTAAGAAAAGAAGATAGAATTTCAGTTTTAAGGAGTATGCTTTGAGAAGTAATAAGTATTTAGAAAAGTGAAGCAGTAAAGTAAGAAAAGAATATCTAATGATAAGTTTTCGTAGCAAGCACTAAAATATAAGTTAGAATATCCAAAATGTTAGTAATAATATAATAATTACGAATCTGTATTCGGTTTGTCAAGATATGCTTGTAGATGAAAGTTAGCCTATAGAAAAGTGAAGAAGTAAAGTAAGAAAAGAAGATAGAATTTCAGTTTTAATAAGTATGCTTTGAGAAGTAATAAGTATTTAGAAAAGTGAAGAAGTGAAGTAAGAAAAGAAGATAGAATTTCAGTTTTAAGGATTATGCTTTGAGAAGTAATAAGTAATTAGAAAAGTGAAGATGTAAAGTAGGAAAAGAATATCTAATGATAAGTTTGCGTAGCAAGCACTAAAATATGAGTTAGTATATCCAAAATGTTAGTAATAATGTCACAATTACGAATCTGTATTCGGTTCGTCAAGATATGCTTTTAGATGAATGTTAGCCTATAGAAAAGTGATGAAGTAAAGTAAGAAAAGAATATCTAATGATAAGTTTTCGTAGCAAGCACTAAAATATAAGTTAGAATATCCAAAATGTTAGTAATAATATAATAATTACGAATCTGTATTCGGTTTGTCAAGATATGCTTGTAGATGAAAGTTAGCCTATAGAAAAGTGAAGCAGTAAAGTAAGAAAAGAAGATAGAATTTCAGTTTTAAGGAGTATGCTTTGAGAAGTAATAAGTATTTAGAAAAGTGAAGAAGTGAAGTAAGAAAAGAATATCTAATGATAAGTTTGCGTAGCAAGCACTAAAATATAAGTTAGAATATCCAAAATGTTAGTAATAATATAATAATTACGAATCTGTATTCGGTTTGTCAAGATATGCATGTAGAAGAAAGTTAGCCTTTAGAAAAGTGAAGAAGTAAAGTAAGAAAAGAAGATAGAATTTCAGTTTTAATAAGTATGCTTTGAGAAGTAATAAGTATTTAGAAAAGTGAAGAAGTGAAGTAAGAAAAGAAGATAGAATTTCAGTTTTAAGGATTATGCTTTGAGAAGTAATAAGTAATTAGAAAAGTGAAGATGTAAAGTAGGAAAAGAATATCTAATGATAAGTTTGCGTAGCAAGCACTAAAATATGAGTTAGTATATCCAAAATGTTAGTAATAATGTCACAATTACGAATCTGTATTCGGTTCGTCAAGATATGCTTTTAGATGAATGTTAGCCTATAGAAAAGTGATGAAGTAAAGTAAGAAAAGAATATCTAATGATAAGTTTTCGTAGCAAGCACTAAAATATAAGTTAGAATATCCAAAATGTTAGTAATAATATAATAATTACGAATCTGTATTCGGTTTGTCAAGATATGCTTGTAGATGAAAGTTAGCCTATAGAAAAGTGAAGCAGTAAAGTAAGAAAAGAAGATAGAATTTCAGTTTTAAGGAGTATGCTTTGAGAAGTAATAAGTATTTAGAAAAGTGAAGAAGTGAAGTAAGAAAAGAATATCTAATGATAAGTTTGCGTAGCAAGCACTAAAATATGAGTTAGTATATCCAAAATGTTAGTAATAATGTCACAATTACGAATCTGTATTCGGTTCGTCAAGATATGCTTGTAGATGAATGTTAGCCTATAGAAAAGTGAAGAAGTAAAGTAAGAAAAGAAGATAGAATTTCAGTTTTAATAAGTATGCTTTGAGAAGTAATAAGTATTTAGAAAAGTGAAGAAGTGAAGTAAGAAAAGAAGATAGAATTTCAGTTTTAAGGATTATGCTTTGAGAAGTAATAAGTAATTAGAAAAGTGAAGATGTAAAGTAGGAAAAGAATATCTAATGATAAGTTTGCGTAGCAAGCACTAAAATATGAGTTAGTATATCCAAAATGTTAGTAATAATGTCACAATTACGAATCTGTATTCGGTTCGTCAAGATATGCTTTTAGATGAATGTTAGCCTATAGAAAAGTGATGAAGTAAAGTAAGAAAAGAATATCTAATGATAAGTTTTCGTAGCAAGCACTAAAATATAAGTTAGAATATCCAAAATGTTAGTAATAATATAATAATTACGAATCTGTATTCGGTTTGTCAAGATATGCTTGTAGATGAAAGTTAGCCTATAGAAAAGTGAAGCAGTAAAGTAAGAAAAGAAGATAGAATTTCAGTTTTAAGGAGTATGCTTTGAGAAGTAATAAGTATTTAGAAAAGTGAAGCAGTAAAGTAAGAAAAGAATATCTAATGATAAGTTTTCGTAGCAAGCACTAAAATATAAGTTAGAATATCCAAAATGTTAGTAATAATATAATAATTACGAATCTGTATTCGGTTTGTCAAGATATGCTTGTAGATGAAAGTTAGCCTATAGAAAAGTGAAGCAGTAAAGTAAGAAAAGAAGATAGAATTTCAGTTTTAAGGAGTATGCTTTGAGAAGTAATAAGTATTTAGAAAAGTGAAGCAGTAAAGTAAGAAAAGAATATCTAATGATAAGTTTTCGTAGCAAGCACTAAAATATAAGTTAGAATATCCAAAATGTTAGTAATAATATAATAATTACGAATCTGTATTCGGTTTGTCAAGATATGCATGTAGAAGAAAGTTAGCCTTTAGAAAAGTGAAGAAGTAAAGTAAGAAAAGAAGATAGAATTTCAGTTTTAATAAGTATGCTTTGAGAAGTAATAAGTATTTAGAAAAGTGAAGAAGTGAAGTAAGAAAAGAAGATAGAATTTCAGTTTTAAGGATTATGCTTTGAGAAGTAATAAGTAATTAGAAAAGTGAAGATGTAAAGTAGGAAAAGAATATCTAATGATAAGTTTGCGTAGCAAGCACTAAAATATGAGTTAGTATATCCAAAATGTTAGTAATAATGTCACAATTACGAATCTGTATTCGGTTCGTCAAGATATGCTTTTAGATGAATGTTAGCCTATAGAAAAGTGATGAAGTAAAGTAAGAAAAGAATATCTAATGATAAGTTTTCGTAGCAAGCACTAAAATATAAGTTAGAATATCCAAAATGTTAGTAATAATATAATAATTACGAATCTGTATTCGGTTTGTCAAGATATGCTTGTAGATGAAAGTTAGCCTATAGAAAAGTGAAGCAGTAAAGTAAGAAAAGAAGATAGAATTTCAGTTTTAAGGAGTATGCTTTGAGAAGTAATAAGTATTTAGAAAAGTGAAGAAGTGAAGTAAGAAAAGAATATCTAATGATAAGTTTTGCGTAGCAAGCACTAAAATATGAGTTAGTATATCCAAAATGTTAGTAATAATGTCACAATTACGAATCTGTATTCGGTTCGTCAAGATATGCTTGTAGATGAATGTTAGCCTATAGAAAAGTGATGAAGTAAAGTAAGAAAAGAATATCTAATGATAAGTTTTCGTAGCAAGCACTAAAATATAAGTTAGAATATCCAAAATGTTAGTAATAATATAATAATTACGAATCTGTATTCGGTTTGTCAAGATATGCTTGTAGATGAAAGTTAGCCTATAGAAAAGTGAAGCAGTAAAGTAAGAAAAGAAGATAGAATTTCAGTTTTAAGGAGTATGCTTTGAGAAGTAATAAGTATTTAGAAAAGTGAAGCAGTAAAGTAAGAAAAGAATATCTAATGATAAGTTTTCGTAGCAAGCACTAAAAATATAAGTTAGAATATCCAAAATGTTAGTAATAATATAATAATTACGAATCTGTATTCGGTTTGTCAAGATATGCTTGTAGATGAAAGTTAGCCTATAGAAAAGTGAAGCAGTAAAGTAAGAAAAGAAGATAGAATTTCAGTTTTAAGGAGTATGCTTTGAGAAGTAATAAGTATTTAGAAAAGTGAAGCAGTAAAGTAAGAAAAGAATATCTAATGATAAGTTTTCGTAGCAAGCACTAAAATATAAGTTAGAATATCCAAAATGTTAGTAATAATATAATAATTACGAATCTGTATTCGGTTTGTCAAGATATGCTTGTAGATGAAAGTTAGCCTATAGAAAAGTGAAGCAGTAAAGTAAGAAAAGAAGATAGAATTTCAGTTTTAAGGAGTATGCTTTGAGAAGTAATAAGTATTTAGAAAAGTGAAGCAGTAAAGTAAGAAAAGAATATCTAATGATAAGTTTTCGTAGCAAGCACTAAAATATAAGTTAGAATATCCAAAATGTTAGTAATAATATAATAATTACGAATCTGTATTCGGTTTGTCAAGATATGCTTGTAGATGAAAGTTAGCCTATAGAAAAGTGAAGCAGTAAAGTAAGAAAAGAAGATAGAATTTCAGTTTTAAGGAGTATGCTTTGAGAAGTAATAAGTATTTAGAAAAGTGAAGCAGTAAAGTAAGAAAAGAATATCTAATGATAAGTTTTCGTAGCAAGCACTAAAATATAAGTTAGAATATCCAAAATGTTAGTAATAATATAATAATTACGAATCTGTATTCGGTTTGTCAAGATATGCTTGTAGATGAAAGTTAGCCTATAGAAAAGTGAAGCAGTAAAGTAAGAAAAGAAGATAGAATTTCAGTTTTAAGGAGTATGCTTTGAGAAGTAATAAGTATTTAGAAAAGTGAAGCAGTAAAGTAAGAAAAGAATATCTAATGATAAGTTTTCGTAGCAAGCACTAAAATATAAGTTAGAATATCCAAAATGTTAGTAATAATATAATAATTACGAATCTGTATTCGGTTTGTCAAGATATGCTTGTAGATGAAAGTTAGCCTATAGAAAAGTGAAGCAGTAAAGTAAGAAAAGAAGATAGAATTTCAGTTTTAAGGAGTATGCTTTGAGAAGTAATAAGTATTTAGAAAAGTGAAGCAGTAAAGTAAGAAAAGAATATCTAATGATAAGTTTTCGTAGCAAGCACTAAAATATAAGTTAGAATATCCAAAATGTTAGTAATAATATAATAATTACGAATCTGTATTCGGTTTGTCAAGATATGCTTGTAGATGAAAGTTAGCCTATAGAAAAGTGAAGCAGTAAAGTAAGAAAAGAAGATAGAATTTCAGTTTTAAGGAGTATGCTTTGAGAAGTAATAAGTATTTAGAAAAGTGAAGCAGTAAAGTAAGAAAAGAATATCTAATGATAAGTTTTCGTAGCAAGCACTAAAATATAAGTTAGAATATCCAAAATGTTAGTAATAATATAATAATTACGAATCTGTATTCGTTTGTCAAGATATGCTTGTAGATGAAAGTTAGCCTATAGAAAAGTGAAGCAGTAAAGTAAGAAAAGAAGATAGAATTTCAGTTTAAGGAGTATGCTTGAGAAGTAATAAGTATTTAGAAAAGTGAAGCAGTAAAGTAAGAAAAGAATATCTAATGATAAGTTTTCGTAGCAAGCACTAAAATATAAGTTAGAATATCCAAAATGTTAGTAATAATATAATAATTACGAATCTGTATTCGGTTTGTCAAGATATGCTTGTAGATGAAAGTTAGCCTATAGAAAAGTGAAGCAGTAAAGTAAGAAAAGAAGATAGAATTTCAGTTTTAAGGAGTATGCTTTGAGAAGTAATAAGTATTTAGAAAAGTGAAGCAGTAAAGTAAGAAAAGAATATCTAATGATAAGTTTTCGTAGCAAGCACTAAAATATAAGTTAGAATATCCAAAATGTTAGTAATAATATAATAATTACGAATCTGTATTCGGTTTGTCAAGATATGCTTGTAGATGAAAGTTAGCCTATAGAAAAGTGAAGCAGTAAAGTAAGAAAAGAAGATAGAATTTCAGTTTTAAGGAGTATGCTTTGAGAAGTAATAAGTATTTAGAAAAGTGAAGCAGTAAAGTAAGAAAAGAATATCTAATGATAAGTTTTCGTAGCAAGCACTAAAATATAAGTTAGAATATCCAAAATGTTAGTAATAATATAATAATTACGAATCTGTATTCGTTTTGTCAAGATATGCTTGTAGATGAAAGTTAGCCTATAGAAAAGTGAAGCAGTAAAGTAAGAAAAGAAGATAGAATTTCAGTTTTAAGGAGTATGCTTTGAGAAGTAATAAGTATTTAGAAAAGTGAAGCAGTAAAGTAAGAAAAGAATATCTAATGATAAGTTTTCGTAGCAAGCACTAAAATATAAGTTAGAATATCCAAAATGTTAGTAATAATATAATAATTACGAATCTGTATTCGGTTTGTCAAGATATGCTTGTAGATGAAAGTTAGCCTATAGAAAAGTGAAGAAGTAAAGTAAGAAAAGAAGATAGAATTTCAGTTTTAATAAGTATGCTTTGAGAAGTAATAAGTATTTAGAAAAGTGAAGAAGTGAAGTAAGAAAAGAAGATAGAATTTCAGTTTTAAGGATTATGCTTTGAGAAGTAATAAGTAATTAGAAAAGTGAAGATGTAAAGTAGGAAAAGAATATCTAATGATAAGTTTGCGTAGCAAGCACTAAAATATGAGTTAGTATATCCAAAATGTTAGTAATAATGTCACAATTACGAATCTGTATTCGGTTCGTCAAGATATGCTTTTAGATGAATGTTAGCCTATAGAAAAGTGATGAAGTAAAGTAAGAAAAGAATATCTAATGATAAGTTTTCGTAGCAAGCACTAAAATATAAGTTAGAATATCCAAAATGTTAGTAATAATATAATAATTACGAATCTGTATTCGGTTTGTCAAGATATGCTTGTAGATGAAAGTTAGCCTATAGAAAAGTGAAGCAGTAAAGTAAGAAAAGAAGATAGAATTTCAGTTTTAAGGAGTATGCTTTGAGAAGTAATAAGTATTTAGAAAAGTGAAGAAGTGAAGTAAGAAAAGAATATCTAATGATAAGTTTGCGTAGCAAGCACTAAAATATAAGTTAGAATATCCAAAATGTTAGTAATAATATAATAATTACGAATCTGTATTCGGTTTGTCAAGATATGCATGTAGAAGAAAGTTAGCCTTTAGAAAAGTGAAGAAGTAAAGTAAGAAAAGAAGATAGAATTTCAGTTTTAATAAGTATGCTTTGAGAAGTAATAAGTATTTAGAAAAGTGAAGAAGTGAAGTAAGAAAAGAAGATAGAATTTCAGTTTTAAGGATTATGCTTTGAGAAGTAATAAGTAATTAGAAAAGTGAAGATGTAAAGTAGGAAAAGAATATCTAATGATAAGTTTGCGTAGCAAGCACTAAAATATGAGTTAGTATATCCAAAATGTTAGTAATAATGTCACAATTACGAATCTGTATTCGGTTCGTCAAGATATGCTTTTAGATGAATGTTAGCCTATAGAAAAGTGATGAAGTAAAGTAAGAAAAGAATATCTAATGATAAGTTTTCGTAGCAAGCACTAAAATATAAGTTAGAATATCCAAAATGTTAGTAATAATATAATAATTACGAATCTGTATTCGGTTTGTCAAGATATGCTTGTAGATGAAAGTTAGCCTATAGAAAAGTGAAGCAGTAAAGTAAGAAAAGAAGATAGAATTTCAGTTTTAAGGAGTATGCTTTGAGAAGTAATAAGTATTTAGAAAAGTGAAGAAGTGAAGTAAGAAAAGAATATCTAATGATAAGTTTGCGTAGCAAGCACTAAAATATGAGTTAGTATATCCAAAATGTTAGTAATAATGTCACAATTACGAATCTGTATTCGGTTCGTCAAGATATGCTTGTAGATGAATGTTAGCCTATAGAAAAGTGAAGAAGTAAAGTAAGAAAAGAAGATAGAATTTCAGTTTTAATAAGTATGCTTTGAGAAGTAATAAGTATTTAGAAAAGTGAAGAAGTGAAGTAAGAAAAGAAGATAGAATTTCAGTTTTAAGGATTATGCTTTGAGAAGTAATAAGTAATTAGAAAAGTGAAGATGTAAAGTAGGAAAAGAATATCTAATGATAAGTTTGCGTAGCAAGCACTAAAATATGAGTTAGTATATCCAAAATGTTAGTAATAATGTCACAATTACGAATCTGTATTCGGTTCGTCAAGATATGCTTTTAGATGAATGTTAGCCTATAGAAAAGTGATGAAGTAAAGTAAGAAAAGAATATCTAATGATAAGTTTTCGTAGCAAGCACTAAAATATAAGTTAGAATATCCAAAATGTTAGTAATAATATAATAATTACGAATCTGTATTCGGTTTGTCAAGATATGCTTGTAGATGAAAGTTAGCCTATAGAAAAGTGAAGCAGTAAAGTAAGAAAAGAAGATAGAATTTCAGTTTTAAGGAGTATGCTTTGAGAAGTAATAAGTATTTAGAAAAGTGAAGCAGTAAAGTAAGAAAAGAATATCTAATGATAAGTTTTCGTAGCAAGCACTAAAATATAAGTTAGAATATCCAAAATGTTAGTAATAATATAATAATTACGAATCTGTATTCGGTTTGTCAAGATATGCTTGTAGATGAAAGTTAGCCTATAGAAAAGTGAAGCAGTAAAGTAAGAAAAGAAGATAGAATTTCAGTTTTAAGGAGTATGCTTTGAGAAGTAATAAGTATTTAGAAAAGTGAAGCAGTAAAGTAAGAAAAGAATATCTAATGATAAGTTTTCGTAGCAAGCACTAAAATATAAGTTAGAATATCCAAAATGTTAGTAATAATATAATAATTAGAATCTGTATTCGGTTTGTCAAGATATGCTTGTAGATGAAAGTTAGCCTATAGAAAAGTGAAGCAGTAAAGTAAGAAAAGAAGATAGAATTTCAGTTTTAAGGAGTATGCTTTGAGAAGTAATAAGTATTTAGAAAAGTGAAGCAGTAAAGTAAGAAAAGAATATCTAATGATAAGTTTTCGTAGCAAGCACTAAAATATAAGTTAGAATATCCAAAATGTTAGTAATAATATAATAATTACGAATCTGTATTCGGTTTGTCAAGATATGCTTGTAGATGAAAGTTAGCCTATAGAAAAGTGAAGCAGTAAAGTAAGAAAAGAAGATAGAATTTCAGTTTTAAGGAGTATGCTTTGAGAAGTAATAAGTATTTAGAAAAGTGAAGCAGTAAAGTAAGAAAAGAATATCTAATGATAAGTTTTCGTAGCAAGCACTAAAATATAAGTTAGAATATCCAAAATGTTAGTAATAATATAATAATTACGAATCTGTATTCGGTTTGTCAAGATATGCTTGTAGATGAAAGTTAGCCTATAGAAAAGTGAAGAAGTAAAGTAAGAAAAGAAGATAGAATTTCAGTTTTAATAAGTATGCTTTGAGAAGTAATAAGTATTTAGAAAAGTGAAGAAGTGAAGTAAGAAAAGAAGATAGAATTTCAGTTTTAAGGATTATGCTTTGAGAAGTAATAAGTAATTAGAAAAGTGAAGATGTAAAGTAGGAAAAGAATATCTAATGATAAGTTTGCGTAGCAAGCACTAAAATATGAGTTAGTATATCCAAAATGTTAGTAATAATGTCACAATTACGAATCTGTATTCGGTTCGTCAAGATATGCTTTTAGATGAATGTTAGCCTATAGAAAAGTGATGAAGTAAAGTAAGAAAAGAATATCTAATGATAAGTTTTCGTAGCAAGCACTAAAATATAAGTTAGAATATCCAAAATGTTAGTAATAATATAATAATTACGAATCTGTATTCGGTTTGTCAAGATATGCTTGTAGATGAAAGTTAGCCTATAGAAAAGTGAAGCAGTAAAGTAAGAAAAGAAGATAGAATTTCAGTTTTAAGGAGTATGCTTTGAGAAGTAATAAGTATTTAGAAAAGTGAAGCAGTAAAGTAAGAAAAGAATATCTAATGATAAGTTTTCGTAGCAAGCACTAAAATATAAGTTAGAATATCCAAAATGTTAGTAATAATATAATAATTACGAATCTGTATTCGGTTTGTCAAGATATGCTTGTAGATGAAAGTTAGCCTATAGAAAAGTGAAGCAGTAAAGTAAGAAAAGAAGATAGAATTTCAGTTTTAAGGAGTATGCTTTGAGAAGTAATAAGTATTTAGAAAAGTGAAGCAGTAAAGTAAGAAAAGAATATCTAATGATAAGTTTTCGTAGCAAGCACTAAAATATAAGTTAGAATATCCAAAATGTTAGTAATAATATAATAATTACGAATCTGTATTCGGTTTGTCAAGATATGCTTGTAGATGAAAGTTAGCCTATAGAAAAGTGAAGCAGTAAAGTAAGAAAAGAAGATAGAATTTCAGTTTTAAGGAGTATGCTTTGAGAAGTAATAAGTATTTAGAAAAGTGAAGCAGTAAAGTAAGAAAAGAATATCTAATGATAAGTTTTCGTAGCAAGCACTAAAATATAAGTTAGAATATCCAAAATGTTAGTAATAATATAATAATTACGAATCTGTATTCGGTTTGTCAAGATATGCTTGTAGATGAAAGTTAGCCTATAGAAAAGTGAAGCAGTAAAGTAAGAAAAGAAGATAGAATTTCAGTTTTAAGGAGTATGCTTTGAGAAGTAATAAGTATTTAGAAAAGTGAAGCAGTAAAGTAAGAAAAGAATATCTAATGATAAGTTTTCGTAGCAAGCACTAAAATATAAGTTAGAATATCCAAAATGTTAGTAATAATATAATAATTACGAATCTGTATTCGGTTTGTCAAGATATGCTTGTAGATGAAAGTTAGCCTATAGAAAAGTGAAGAAGTAAAGTAAGAAAAGAAGATAGAATTTCAGTTTTAATAAGTATGCTTTGAGAAGTAATAAGTATTTAGAAAAGTGAAGAAGTGAAGTAAGAAAAGAAGATAGAATTTCAGTTTTAAGGATTATGCTTTGAGAAGTAATAAGTAATTAGAAAAGTGAAGATGTAAAGTAGGAAAAGAATATCTAATGATAAGTTTGCGTAGCAAGCACTAAAATATGAGTTAGTATATCCAAAATGTTAGTAATAATGTCACAATTACGAATCTGTATTCGGTTCGTCAAGATATGCTTTTAGATGAATGTTAGCCTATAGAAAAGTGATGAAGTAAAGTAAGAAAAGAATATCTAATGATAAGTTTTCGTAGCAAGCACTAAAATATAAGTTAGAATATCCAAAATGTTAGTAATAATATAATAATTACGAATCTGTATTCGGTTTGTCAAGATATGCTTGTAGATGAAAGTTAGCCTATAGAAAAGTGAAGCAGTAAAGTAAGAAAAGAAGATAGAATTTCAGTTTTAAGGAGTATGCTTTGAGAAGTAATAAGTATTTAGAAAAGTGAAGAAGTGAAGTAAGAAAAGAATATCTAATGATAAGTTTGCGTAGCAAGCACTAAAATATGAGTTAGTATATCCAAAATGTTAGTAATAATGTCACAATTACGAATCTGTATTCGGTTCGTCAAGATATGCTTGTAGATGAATGTTAGCCTATAGAAAAGTGAAGAAGTAAAGTAAGAAAAGAAGATAGAATTTCAGTTTTAATAAGTATGCTTTGAGAAGTAATAAGTATTTAGAAAAGTGAAGAAGTGAAGTAAGAAAAGAAGATAGAATTTCAGTTTTAAGGATTATGCTTTGAGAAGTAATAAGTAATTAGAAAAGTGAAGATGTAAAGTAGGAAAAGAATATCTAATGATAAGTTTGCGTAGCAAGCACTAAAATATGAGTTAGTATATCCAAAATGTTAGTAATAATGTCACAATTACGAATCTGTATTCGGTTCGTCAAGATATGCTTTTAGATGAATGTTAGCCTATAGAAAAGTGATGAAGTAAAGTAAGAAAAGAATATCTAATGATAAGTTTTCGTAGCAAGCACTAAAATATAAGTTAGAATATCCAAAATGTTAGTAATAATATAATAATTACGAATCTGTATTCGGTTTGTCAAGATATGCTTGTAGATGAAAGTTAGCCTATAGAAAAGTGAAGCAGTAAAGTAAGAAAAGAAGATAGAATTTCAGTTTTAAGGAGTATGCTTTGAGAAGTAATAAGTATTTAGAAAAGTGAAGAAGTGAAGTAAGAAAAGAATATCTAATGATAAGTTTGCGTAGCAAGCACTAAAATATGAGTTAGTATATCCAAAATGTTAGTAATAATGTCACAATTACGAATCTGTATTCGGTTCGTCAAGATATGCTTGTAGATGAATGTTAGCCTATAGAAAAGTGAAGAAGTAAAGTAAGAAAAGAAGATAGAATTTCAGTTTTAATAAGTATGCTTTGAGAAGTAATAAGTATTTAGAAAAGTGAAGAAGTGAAGTAAGAAAAGAAGATAGAATTTCAGTTTTAAGGATTATGCTTTGAGAAGTAATAAGTAATTAGAAAAGTGAAGATGTAAAGTAGGAAAAGAATATCTAATGATAAGTTTGCGTAGCAAGCACTAAAATATGAGTTAGTATATCCAAAATGTTAGTAATAATGTCACAATTACGAATCTGTATTCGGTTCGTCAAGATATGCTTTTAGATGAATGTTAGCCTATAGAAAAGTGATGAAGTAAAGTAAGAAAAGAATATCTAATGATAAGTTTTCGTAGCAAGCACTAAAATATAAGTTAGAATATCCAAAATGTTAGTAATAATATAATAATTACGAATCTGTATTCGGTTTGTCAAGATATGCTTGTAGATGAAAGTTAGCCTATAGAAAAGTGAAGCAGTAAAGTAAGAAAAGAAGATAGAATTTCAGTTTTAAGGAGTATGCTTTGAGAAGTAATAAGTATTTAGAAAAGTGAAGAAGTGAAGTAAGAAAAGAATATCTAATGATAAGTTTGCGTAGCAAGCACTAAAATATGAGTTAGTATATCCAAAATGTTAGTAATAATGTCACAATTACGAATCTGTATTCGGTTCGTCAAGATATGCTTGTAGATGAATGTTAGCCTATAGAAAAGTGATGAAGTAAAGTAAGAAAAGAATATCTAATGATAAGTTTTCGTAGCAAGCACTAAAATATAAGTTAGAATATCCAAAATGTTAGTAATAATATAATAATTACGAATCTGTATTCGGTTTGTCAAGATATGCTTGTAGATGAAAGTTAGCCTATAGAAAAGTGAAGCAGTAAAGTAAGAAAAGAAGATAGAATTTCAGTTTTAAGGAGTATGCTTTGAGAAGTAATAAGTATTTAGAAAAGTGAAGCAGTAAAGTAAGAAAAGAATATCTAATGATAAGTTTTCGTAGCAAGCACTAAAATATAAGTTAGAATATCCAAAATGTTAGTAATAATATAATAATTACGAATCTGTATTCGGTTTGTCAAGATATGCTTGTAGATGAAAGTTAGCCTATAGAAAAGTGAAGCAGTAAAGTAAGAAAAGAAGATAGAATTTCAGTTTTAAGGAGTATGCTTTGAGAAGTAATAAGTATTTAGAAAAGTGAAGAAGTGAAGTAAGAAAAGAATATCTAATGATAAGTTTGCGTAGCAAGCACTAAAATATGAGTTAGTATATCCAAAATGTTAGTAATAATGTCACAATTACGAATCTGTATTCGGTTCGTCAAGATATGCTTGTAGATGAATGTTAGCCTATAGAAAAGTGATGAAGTAAAGTAAGAAAAGAATATCTAATGATAAGTTTTCGTAGCAAGCACTAAAATATAAGTTAGAATATCCAAAATGTTAGTAATAATATAATAATTACGAATCTGTATTCGGTTTGTCAAGATATGCTTGTAGATGAAAGTTAGCCTATAGAAAAGTGAAGCAGTAAAGTAAGAAAAGAAGATAGAATTTCAGTTTTAAGGAGTATGCTTTGAGAAGTAATAAGTATTTAGAAAAGTGAAGAAGTGAAGTAAGAAAAGAAGATAGAATTTCAGTTTTAAGGATTATGCTTTGAGAAGTAATAAGTAATTAGAAAAGTGAAGATGTAAAGTAGGAAAAGAATATCTAATGATAAGTTTGCGTAGCAAGCACTAAAATATGAGTTAGTATATCCAAAATGTTAGTAATAATGTCACAATTACGAATCTGTATTCGGTTCGTCAAGATATGCTTTTAGATGAATGTTAGCCTATAGAAAAGTGATGAAGTAAAGTAAGAAAAGAATATCTAATGATAAGTTTTCGTAGCAAGCACTAAAATATAAGTTAGAATATCCAAAATGTTAGTAATAATATAATAATTACGAATCTGTATTCGGTTTGTCAAGATATGCTTGTAGATGAAAGTTAGCCTATAGAAAAGTGAAGCAGTAAAGTAAGAAAAGAAGATAGAATTTCAGTTTTAAGGAGTATGCTTTGAGAAGTAATAAGTATTTAGAAAAGTGAAGAAGTGAAGTAAGAAAAGAATATCTAATGATAAGTTTGCGTAGCAAGCACTA
>CAMPDV010001771.1:0-53231 GCA_946699065.1 Loxodes magnus
AACCCTAATATGTTTGGTTATTGGCTTTGCAGAAGAAGTTTTTCAAATTAATCTGCCAGCCAATTATAATTATATTTCCTAAATTTTCTCCAAAAAATCTACATGCTAAGATACTGTGTTATGCTGCTTTACAAATGTCAATCATTATTTTTCATTTTTATAATCCTAATAGTTCCACAGTTCGCCAACACTGTATAAAAAATCCTTGGAACCAAAATTTAAAATGTTGCCTTCTTTGTTTTCTTTCTTATAGAAACTATAAAAGTATATAGAGTATTAAATGTATTAGCAATATCTGCATTCCCACTTCTTTTTTTTTTCATGCTAGGTTTATAAAGATTCTTTCATTATTGCATTTTATAGTTAAAATCCTGTTTCTTCTAGTTTATTTAAACTAAATAAGAATAAATTTTTACATTAGCATTTGCAATAGGATTTAAAAGATCCATTAATTATAGATTATAAATTAAATATCTTAGGAGAATCTAGAATTTAAAATAAATAGATATGTTTTACTCTTCTCGAATTAGCTTTTGCTTCATTTATTTGCTAATTTTATTTTTTCTTTTAAAAATTAATTCTTTTTCTTCCCTTTTCTCTCTTTAAGTTCATAATTTCTCTAATGACTATATCTTACATAATAACTAGTTTACTATATCTTCTTATTAAATCACTTAATTATAATTAACATTTTATTTAATTCTAAGATAATTAAGATTTTTATATTATTAACTTAATAAACTAAATAAAAGGTACCTATAAAATATTGCTTATTTCTATATCTCCATACTTTCTATCATCATCTCCTTTAGCTATATTTTTATACCAACTATACAATCATCTTTATCGCAAAATATTGAGATAATTATCAAAAGAAACTATTTAGATTAATAATTATTATGCTAAGCTAATAATTATACCTGCTATCTTGTTGATTATTAAGTTCCATAATTTCACTATTTTTATAGTGATGCTTTTCTATTTTATTTTATAGCTTTAGCTTTGATATTTTCGATAATCTCTCTAACAACAAAAAATTTCTAGATTTCTCTTATCTTAAGAAACTCATTTTCGATAGCTCATTTTAGATTTTATCATACTATTTCATATAATTTCCTTATATCTCTCTAAATTTAGGATTTCTTTATAATCTTAGACTAATGAATCTATTTTTGTACTCTACTTCATAAATGAATTCCTTCATAAAAAATATTAGATCCTAGTAAATTTCCTAGGTAATTTAAGGATTAGTTTAAAAGAACCAACTAAGAGTGTATTATTATAGTAGGTATTAGTTGTAAATATAATAGCTATCTTATATAATTATTCTTATTTATATCCAGATTGCTTTTTAGCTTACTTATTAATTTTAAGTACTATGATGCTTATGGTATAACTGTGAAATACTCTTTTAAATTCTTATTAGTTGTCTAGTATTTGTGGGTCACACTTTAAAATTTAGAAAGTTTATCACTTAGTAAAATAACTAAGATTGAAGATAGATGAGTTGAATAAGGATAAATGAAATTTAAAAGCTTATTTAAAGTTCTAGAAATGAGAAACCAAGGAAGAAATTTATTTTACACCATATACTTAGATACTTAAGCAAGCATCTGACTAACGAACACTATCATGTAAAATATTTTAAAGTATAAATTAATAAACCTAACTATACATCTAAAGAAGAGTAAGAATTTCACTTCAAATCATAGATATAAAAATAATAACGGAAATATATTTATAATTATATAGATCTAAATGAGTGATAAATTGATTATTTAATGAGAAGATTTTAATATAGAAGTCTTATTATTATAGTGCTAACTTAAATAATTTTATAAGGAAATACTTACATATAAAACGGTAGTTATTAAATTTAATTTAAAAAGGCTGAAGAATAAATTAAGATAAAGATTAAATTAATTACTCTGGCTATAGTTAAGAATCAATTTAAAAGGTTAAACATTCAAATTTTTCAAGGTATATTATATCCTAAAAAGAGTTAAACTCTACTAAATAACTCATTTAGATGTTGGGATATCAATTTTTTATTTATAATATAAAGTAAAAAGTTTACAACAATAGACTTATATTTTAATTTATAAATCCACAAGTCAATTTTCTTAAGTTATTTTCCTTTTTAAATATTTAATCAAAAGAGAGCAAGAAAGCATTCACTTAAATATAATAGAGCTATCAATTATTGTATAAATATTTATATTTTTAGTAACAAAGGAAAAACAAAGGTAATAGATTAAATTATTTGGGAAGCTTAAATAAAATATTAACTACCAAAGTTCATTTAGATATCTTTTCAGATTTTTGGCTATATAGCATTTAGAATTATATGCTTATAATGTTCATATTGATTTAATTTAGTTAAATAAAAATAAGTAACTACATTTCGCTTCTTTGATATATAGAATTTAAAACTTTTATTTTTTAATTTGAGATTCTTGATCTCTGTCTTAAATTGCCTGCGACGCTAAATTTATAAATATATCTTCATGATTTTTATAGATTTTTGCATTTACCCAAATCTATTTTCACAGAGTTTAATTTTTATAAGTCCTTCTTGATTGTAAAGAATTATTAAGAACTCAATTTTGTGCAATAAAAGTTGCTTACTTAGCTCTTTTCATGCTTTTATATGCACATAATGACTCTATAATTTAATCTAAAGAATTTGCAATCATTTAAATTACATCAATATTTTATATCTTTTAACTTTACAAGTTATAAAGCAATAAAATTACTTATTGCTTGATTATTCTTTCCAGTTAATTTTTTTTAAATTTTATCATAAGAGAGAAGTGATCGTTAGACCTTTGAAGAATATTTATCTAACTTACCTAATCTGATGTCTCTATCTTTTATAAGAAATTAATAGACAATCAGTATATCTTATTATAGTACCCATAGTATTCTAGGTTCTTTATAAGATACATTAACTTTGATTGTTGATGAGCTTTAATTATTATTTCGATTGCTTGCTTTTTACTTTATTATCTCTTCTTTCTAATATTTCTAAATTTACATTTTATAAATTAAGATAACTTAAAGTTTAAGAGTACTATAAAGATTTTAGTTATTATGAATAAACTGAACATCTAAATCTTAAAAAGTTAAATAATTAAAAATCTTTTAACCAAAAAAAGCATAAAATGGTATTATTTTGAATATCCATCGATAAATATTTCAGATATTTAACTAAATTAGTTTGAAAATGAAGAATGAATTTATTTAACTTTGTTTAAGTGAAAAGATAACTATATACTAGAATAATTCATTTTAGTGAAGAAACTAAATAGAAGTTTAGAAAGAGTCTATAAGTATTTGGTAGATTAAATAAATAAATTTAGGAGTAATTGTGCAAACTAAGTAAACCTTTTCTGGAATATTTACTATATCTAACTCTTTTATAGTATTTATAATAAAGAAAATATATAACATATGATTAAAGATATACGAGTGATAATTTATTCGAATAGAATCAATTCTAACATACTTTAAATAAGTTAAATGGTATTATTAAACTTGAAATTTGAAAATCTATGATAGATTAAATTAATTTAAGAATGTAGTCTATTAAATATATACTAAGAGCATGATTTGAAGCTTTCAGTTTAAACAGAATTAACTAACTTATTTGGTATTTAAATACAGTAAATAAGCTACAGATTTTGTTTTAAAATTTGAAGACTTTTTCTCTGCTAGCCTTCGATTGATTACAAAGTTATGGTATTAAAAATGAAAATATTTATAGAAGGAGTATGAATGAAACTAGCTTTTATTCTTTGAAAAGATAAATAATATAATTTGATAATTTAATATTATAGGCTCTTTTAGGTTTCTAAGATTATTTTTATTTAAATTAAACAACTTTGATATAGCTTTATAGCACTTCTTATCTTTCAACTTTTACTTCTATTTAATTTTTCTCTAAATAAGCTATTTCCAAAGTTTTTTACTACCTATTACTCAATAATTTATCATGACTTAATAATTTCTTCACTTCAAGTCTTTTTCTTTCTGATAATTGCATGAAATGTTTCTTTATAGGATAGTTCTAGTTCCCTTACGTTATTTCTTTTATACTATGCTTTTTTATTATTTCATTTTATTTCTGGTACTATTCCATTAAAACAACAATTAGATTTTTCGATTAGACTATATGTAAAAATTAGGTTAGAATAAAATATAAAAAATATAGCAATAGTGAAAGTTAAATATCATACAAGCAATTTGAACATTTATAAAAATATACTGAAAGAAACAAAAATCAGAATAGTATTAAGCTAGAAATTGTTTATCAATCGTATAAAATAAGTAGCAAATATAATCTCAAAATATGATAAGCTTTATAATTTTATTCAATAAATAAGTTAGAAGTTACTAAATATATCAATTAAAATGATATTCATAATTAAAATTTATTTATCAATTAAAAAATTGAATCATATAGTTTGAAAATTTGAAATCAGTAAATTTAATTATTTTTTTAATTTAGTCAATATAAGTTTATCTAAATAAAACGCTTTTTATCGTATAAATTTGTAAGAATTATCTTATATAAAAATTAAGAGAAAGAGAAAGAAGATACAAGCATAAGTTTGTTTTTTAATAACTTTACTAAAAAGAAGATAATTTACAAAAGGTAATTTTTTAATTCTGGTGGATTTTATATGATATTTTTTAAACCGCACGAAAGTAAATTTTTTTATCCCCTCTTTTCGATAAATAAATCTAACAATTTTTTTAGATAAAATACAAAAATAATTTTTAAAGGTCTAAAATCTTTTTTCTCAATAATTTAAAAATTTGTAAGCAAAATGCCTTAAAATGTTCTAGAAGCTGTAAAATAGTAATAAAAGTAGTGAAAATTAAAGAAAAGAAAACGTTTATCTATTTGTTAAGTTAAAAGATCTAATAACTAATAAAAATTTTCAAGATATTAAAAATATTAACGTTTCTTTAATAAAGTGGAGGTAAAGGAATTAGTGTCTAAAGCAGGGTTCGTATTTTGTGTTTTTAATTCCGCTTTTTTTTTGAAAGAACTTTTCTGAATAGAAATTATTTACTTTAATCAATCCTTTGAAGAATTATTTTCTACCGCCTTCAGAGAAAATGTAATCTGAAGATAATTATATTGATAAAGAGTAAGTCAAAGGCTTATTACAAGAATAATCAGCATAAAACTTTTAGTTAGTTGCCAAAGGATAAACTAGACATGATTCTTAGAAATTTGAATATGAATCTAAAAGAAATGGCTTCAACTAATAACTGGAGTGGGTTCAAAAGTTCTAAATTAGTCGGATTATAAAAGCACTGAGTGCTTATATATTAAAATTAAAAACATTGAAAATTTTTTCACTCAAAGAAGTATATATCTTGATGTGAAATTCTTACCATTTTTTCATGCCTAATGTCTATAATAGCTTTAATTTTTGAAGATGTGGCTATGAAATTGTCTATTTAATAAGGCAAAAATAAGGACTAAAACGAGATTTCTTCTCAACTTTTAAAATTTAGAATATTGCTAGCTATAATAAATAATTACAAGAATAACTTAAATTTATAAGTCAAGCTGAATATCTTAATAACGCAGATTAAAAATTTAAAAGTTAGCCTATATAGATACAATCATACACTCTTTTGCTTTAAATACAACTTAAACATTAATTAAAAAGTGACTTATATGCAAAAGTGCTAATGTAATATTTGATTCAAAGTATATAGCTTTTATTTTATTTTAACTTTATTTAAAATTTAAAATGAAATTACATTGAAGCCTTTTATTTATTAAGGGTTAAAATTTTTTTAAAATTTAAAATAAATTTTAATTTCATTCTGACAAAATAGAGATTAAATTAATTAATTATTTCTTTATTTCCCTATGAAGATTATCAAAAAATTATCAAATTTTTAAGAGTAAAAATACATTAAAATTACTGCTATTTATCGTTTTTCATTATTTTGGAAACATATAAAAAATAACTTTTTAAATAAATGAAATAAATACAAAATTTAAGGGGATTTATTTAGTTTTATTTAATAATTCATTTTTTTGTGCATTTGAATGTTTTTCATTATATAAATTTAAAATAGTAATAACTTTTTTTCTGTTTTAAATTTACTTAGAATTTTTTAGTTTATTTTTGCTCGTTTTTAGATTTTCTTTTCGTAAATAGAAAATAATTTTGACTTAAAACCTTTTTTAGGAATTAGGATTTATTGAACTATATTTAGTTATGCTTTTTAATATACAATCAACCAAGAAAAGTTTGAAGATTATAGTAACTTAAAGTCTTAAATAATGAAATAAAGAGTAATTAATCTTAATGAAGCGAATTTTTTGAAGCGTTAGATTTTCTTTTTAGCATTAGATTAATCTCTATCTTTACTTAGTCTTATAAATCTTAGATCAGTCTCTTTATTTTTTTTCTTTCTTTATTTATATATATAATTTTAAATAGAAGGAATGTTGTGAATATTTTTATTTCCTATTACTATAGGAAATTTAATGTTGAATAGTAAAAATTTATAGATTTAAATTAATAATTTTTTAAATTTATCTAATTGTTGTGCTTGAAAAGATCAATTTTAGGATATTATTTTAAGTCTTTTTTTATTTTCCAAAATATTTAAATCATAGAGCTAAAATTAATTTCTTGGCTGCTTTTTTAACTTTGTTTATTTATTTCTTTTAAAAAATCAAATAATTTAATCAATTTCTCTTGTCATAATGTTTTCCTAATTTTTTCCTCTTTAAATCCATCATTTTTTATGAGTCTTTAAAATTCAAACATCTTCTAACATTAGTTGACTAAATCATTATATATGTTCAAGTGTATTTTTTTACTAAATGATTAATTTAATTGTATAGAGCGAATATTTTTTGGACAAGCGAGAAAATTTAGTAAATTAAGTTAAAAAAACTAATATTTTTTTATTGCTAGCCATTAAAACTTATAATTTATAAGTAAAAGTAACTTTATCTTATAAATCTTAAATTTTAATAAACTTTAATTTTGGATCTATTTTATAAACTTTTTCGAATTATCCATAAACCCACTAAAATGCTCTCCCAATCATCATCTCATTGTATGGATATGCAAAACCTTTATGGTTTAAAGTTTCAATTTATTCGATTAATTCTATCATTTACAATTGCTAGAAGTTAGAGACTTTAATTTATATTTATAACCATAAATGAACTTAAATTTCGAAAAGTTTGATATTAATAAAATAGTCACTTAAACAGCTTCTTTAAACAAGATTTTATAAAAATAAGAATAGACAAGCAAACCAAATGAATTGCTACCTTAATTGAATCAATACAATAAATTTAAGAGGACTTTTACACAATCCATCCAACAAACAAAAAGTAATATATAAAATAACCCAAAGAATAAAAAATAAATAATAGAACAAATTGAGGAAGTTTTGGATATAATATTACAAAGACTAATTATAATGATCCTATGCTAGATGATGCTATTATAAAGACATAATAATAAAAATTATTCAGATTTGAATTAATAGAATAAGTAATAGAACAATAATTCCTCAAATTTTTAATCTCATTTACTTAATTCTAGTATCAAATAAAACTACTTTAAGAAAAGTAAGAATAATAAGAAGAATAAGCTTAAAATCATAAGATTAGTAAGCAAGAATCCAAATGGAAATTGAATAAGAGCAGTAATAATAAGGTACAAATATGGTGAAATTTTATCGAAGAAAGATAAGATGCTATATATGCTTGAAGAACCCTCAATGACATAAATACTGAAAGAAAACTGAAATTGAAAGAATAAATAGGAAAAAATATTAGAAGAGCTTTTCCTCTTTTGCTTTTGACCTGTATAAACAGGATAACTATATAGGAGGAAGTTCTATATCTCAAGAATTAATGAATAGAATAACAATTAGCGAAAAAGCCAGAGTGATAACTGGAATGTAGGGAGAAAGTAAGGATGATGACTGACAAAGTTTTACGCAATTCTTTAGTTTTAGAGAGATCGGTATTAAATGAAAATTAAAAGTTAAGCTCTCTTCAAAGACTATAAACTAAATTTTTTAATAAGAGAAATAGTTGATACGTTTATTATGCAGCACAGGTTCAGATAAAGATTATGCAGGACTTCTACTAGAATACTTTATTTTGAAATTCACAAACTTTAAAATAGTGATGAACCTATTAAAGGTGGAATCACTATAATTTATTAGTTTGTACCAACTTAAAATTTGTGTTCAAATGGCATAAGAAAAAGAGTTTCGTCAAAGTTAATAAATAACTATAAACATAGAAGATGGATATCAAATTAGTGTATAGTGTTAGATATTGATTAAAGAGTATTAATCACAAAATGAATAAGAAGTTCTTATGTAGATAGTAAATAAAGATATTTAATTAGAAAACTTGAAAAATAAATTTGAAAGTTAAGATTTTTGAACTTTAACTAAGATATATTATTATTATATATAAATGATGCTTAAACAAAAAAAAGAAAATTGATACACTTCGTGCCTTAAGAAAGAAAATTAAATGATTTTGAAAATTATAAGCAATTAAAGTATTTCAATATACGACCATTTAATCAAAAGAAGTTTCAAATAAAATTATTACACAGAAATTTGTAATGTAAAAGACATTTATTATTTAGAAAAGCACATAAAATAAAATAGGGCTGTAGGTAGAATAAAAAAAGTTTTGTAAGCGAGGACGAAAAGAAAAAAGATGTAAGCAACCTAATGAAAAGAGAAATTTGGTATTAATTAACTTAAACTTATATAAAATGAAATATTTTAATTAATAAGAAGCTTCATATAAGATAAGATAGTTAATGTGATATTTCCATTATTAAGTTTATCACTGATAAGTTTATAAGTTGTTTTATGAGATTATAGAATTGTTCCATGCGATCATAGGAATAATTATAGTCTTCTTCAGAGCCCATTTCTTCTATTGCGTAGCGGTTTGCACATATTTAACATTTCTTGACCACAGGAATCTTGCTCCAATCTCATTTTGACCCAAAATTTATTTTTTTCATCTTTTTTGAGCATTTACTATATCTAATAGTAATTAATCTCCACTCTATATCTTTTTTTGTAGATCTTTCCTTCTGGAGAACAGTATAATTTAGTCATATTATTTCATAACTTTAGGTATTAGTTCTTGTTTCTTCTAAAAATACCAACGTCTTCTAAAAATATGCCCAGTCTTCTAACAGTAGAAGCATCTTGTTTAAAATTATTTGAGCCGTTACCTATTTTTGATCATTTTTTAAATTTTTTTCCTATTCGAAAGAGTTTTTGACATTCTCTTATTCAATTACCTTAGAATCTTTATTAAGATTTTTAAGGAAATTGAATTATACATACTTGTTTAGCTTAATAATTTCTTCTATTTTTTACTCCACTTTTTCCAGTTCTTGATTAACTTGCGACATTGAAGCCTTAGTGTTAATTTTATTTTTTTAATAATTGGATTTTCATTTTATGGTTGTTGAATATTATAGGTTTTAGAACTGATTCTTTAATTTAATCTTATTGCTAAAATCCTTTATTTACTGCTTCAAGGGAGTAAATTTCAATGAGTTAGTTTTTATTATCCGATATCTTTTAGTTCTTCCTGAGCTATTTCTTAGGAGCTTTTTTTTTATTATATTATAATAATTTTTTTCATAAAGTGAATTTCTATTATTTCTTGTAGGAAAAAATATCGCATATAACTTGAAAAAATAGTTAAAATAAAAATTTTAAATATTCCTTAAAATAAAGACATAAAAAGACCCTGTAGACTATCACTAAAATTGTTAGGAAAATTTACTTTTTTTCAACTCATCAAACATTATAGCAAAAATACAAAAAGTTCCATAAACTCAAATAGGTTTACTTTAATAGCTAAAATAGTTTCAATAAAAATTTATACAATAAACAGTAATTTAAGTTATTAAAGTAGAAAGAAACTGAAGAAAATTAGTATACATTAAAATAAAAACTTCGTTATATTTTAAAATGCTTATAATTTTTATTGGTAGTTTGTATGAAAAAGTCTAAATACCTATAATAGCAATTTATAGGTTTAGAGCTATTAAAAGTTTTAAAAAGACATACTTTATATTTTATTTGATTGCTCATATATCTAAATTATTGAGATAAATGACAATTTAATATTTTATATTTATAAATAATTTGTTTAGTATTAAATCTACTTCATGCTTTAAAAAAGAGTTATGAGATTAGAAACCTAAAGCATATATAAAGAAACAATACTGTCAAGAAGTTCTAATTGTATTAGCTGTGAAATGAATAAACTTATAAAAAATTTACGTTTACGAGTTTATTGATAATTTGTTCTTTTTATTATAAGAAATATTTGTAAATTATTTCTTTATTAAATCCAAAATTTCAATTATTATATTAAGATAGTTACTTGATGCCTCTTATTCATAAACTTTTTATTCATTTTTTTATTTTTATAATGAGCATCTCATTAAACTTTTTATAGTAGATCCTTTGTCTTAAGCATTTATGATATTTAGTAATTTTTTAGGTTTATTAAAGTTTTTAATTTTTATTCATAACTTGAGGCTTATTTTAAGTATTTTCTTTTCAGCTCTTTAATTGTTTGTCATCTAACAGAATTATCGATATCTACTAAATATCATAAAATTGAAACAGAAATCTGACCTCTCGATTTTCTGGCACTATTGATTAATGTTGTTTTTTTATTTAATGAAATTATCTTCTAACAAATTTCACCTGCACTTTAAAAGTTAAGCATGAAAAGTTAACGTTGAAAATAGAGAAGCAAAATGCTAAGCTGAGCATCATCCCTATCTATATTTATATCCTAATCAAACTACTGTATTTAAATTCTTCTTTACTATGAATCTAAGCATTAACTAGCCCTATTTAAAATTGCTCTTCAGTATTCTTATACAGACAACTTTAGCTCTTTAGTTGTTTATAATAAGATAGTTCTTAGTTCTCTTAATTTTGTTATCAAGTTTCAAATAAAAGGAGGAAATAGATGTAAATCAGTTTAAGTAATTAGGTTAGAGTAGATAATTAATAGATAGCTAATAGATAATAATAACAAATAATAAATTAATTAAAGTGGCAGCAACCTTAATTGGTTAACCACGAGTCACTATATCAGTTATAGTAAATGTTTATGTCTCCTTCCTACTTCACTATATTTGCTTCATTTTCTTCCTCTTAATCTAGTTCTTCTTCCATGAATTCCATCATTTTTTAGCTTGATCAGTTTGGGTCTATTTCCATTATTAGATCCTCCTAAAGCAATACTATTCTTTACTAAATTTATTTTCTTATTGTCTTTCTTTACTATCTTTCTCGTTCTATGCTATCTGTAAATCTTCTCTTGGCATATCTTAGGTTTTCTTCTATGCTAGTTCAGAATTATATTAGCATTTCTTGACTTATCTTTTGTTTTTTCACTCTTGTTGATTCATTATATATTCATGTATGCGCATTTGAGCCATCTCTATAATATTTTCCTATTATTTTATTGTGGAAGAATTTTTTCTAAATATCCTTTTCTCCTCTTAACCAGTATTTCTTTTATAAAATCTTTCGTTCTTGCGTCTATTTGCTTCCTAAAACTTTCTTTTACAGAACGTATTCATTATTCAAATTTATAATTTCCTCAGATTATTTCACTTAACTAGAATTATGGAAGGTATTATAGATCTTAGGTGTTTTCTGCATATAGCTCATTCATTTGTTCCTAAAATAAGTTTCTTGCTTCCTAGTACGCATGTCTCTTTTATATGGATTTTGTTTTCTTCCTCCGTTTAATAGTATCTGCATATGTCATTTTCAATAAGATGTCTTTCCTTAAGTGTTTTAGCTACCCTATCACGTTTTGTATGTATTCTAAATAGGTAGCATATTTCTTATTTTCTATGCTTATTATATTTGAGATAATCCAGTTGCCCTCAGATATAGCTTTCCATTCATTTATTATAGTAGCTGAAGCAAGTACTCATATTATTCGTTTTTTCTAATACTTTTACTCAGTTATGGAATCTTATTTATTCTTTAATAATAATTTCTATCTTTTTGCCTCCTCAGCTTTTTTATGCGATGATTTAATCACTTAGTTATATAGTCTCTATTACTTTTCTTGAATATTTTTTGAATATGAAGTTGTTCTTTTTAGCTAATTGATATATCCATCTATCTAAAGTATCGTTTTAGTTTAGTAGAAGTTTTCTCCTGAATAATATCATACGCTTCCAGAGGTAATATTATAACTTTGTATACTATAATTCATACTCTAATATTTCATTCTATACTCAAAACAGTGCGTCTACTAAAGCTCTTAATGTTCTGCGCTGAACGATTTCTAATTTATTTATACTTCATATCCTATTATTTCTTCTATAAAAGAAATACATTCACTTCCTTAGCCAAATATTTAGTTTGCAAATGCTTTTTGTACTACCGATACGTTATAGGGCGTGATACCTTTTTATATTGTCAGTTTATTTAGAATTCAGGCTTGAGATTTTTAGCATTCCATCAACCTTGGTTCTAGGTGTGTTTGATACGATATATTCTCCTATATTAAATGTCATAGATATTTATATTCTTTACTCTCTCTATTGACATTTCATTTATTCTTATTATTTATTGATTCTACATTTATCTTCCATTTCATAACATTCATTTCGTTTTATCTGCTATTTACATGTTGTATTATTCAGATCATTACTATAGGATTTCATTCATTTCTTATAGCTAGTCTGTGCTGGCCCTCATTACTATATCGTCTGCATATGCTAACACTCCTATGTGTCTTTCATCATTTCAAGAATCTTTTTCCATATTTACAATATTCCTACTCTCTTTTATCTTAGTTCACATAGGAGTATGTTTATTATAATGTTAAACAATCTTGGAGAGCAAGAGCTTCCTTATTTAACCCTTTTTTCTGTTAAAAATATCTCTGACAGTAAGTCATTTATTTTTAATTTTATGTCTTCTTCTCTGCAAATATCAGCCATGAATTTGATTAGCTGTTCCGGTACTCCAACATCATTTAGCACTTTTCATATTTCTGTTCTAATTACAGAGTCAAAGGCTTTCTTGATGTCAACGAATATTACTATAGTTTCTTGATTATTCAGACGAAGTCACTCTTATACAGTTCTCAGATTAAAGATCTATTACGAACAAGACTTGCCTTATTTGAACGCATATTACAATTCATCGTAACATCTTATTAGATATGGGCTTATTTGTTCAAATAATCATATTTATTATTTTTAATGTGTGATTCAATAATGATATAGGCCTATAATTCATAGGCTCTTCTATTTTTCTTTTTTATGAATAAGTGTGATATAGCTTTCTTTTATTTTTCTAGGTATGACTCCAACCTATATTATTCTTTAGATTAATGTTGTTGTTGTTTTTACTAATTTCTTACCTCCTGCTTTTATCGTTCCTATTTAGATTCTATTTGATCCTACGTCTTTCATTAAGGTAGTTTTTCCTATATATCTTACTAAGTCTTCTTCCTTCACTTATATCTTATTTTTATTTAAAATTATTCCGGCAATCTATTGTTTCCATTATTGTAAAGTTCTTATCAGCTTTCTTTGAATCTTTCCATATCCTATTTATCTATTAAAGCTCATGGTGTATTGTTTCTTTATTTAATCATCTTTGTATACCTTTTCATGTTTCATTTACATTCCATTAGTTGATTTTATCTAAATGCATATTAAATTAATTTCTTCTATCTTTTTTTTTTACTCTTCTGAATTTCTTTTTTGCTTTCTACCTCGGTTTGATTTCGTGACTAAGCTCTTAGTGTCCTTATCTGATTAGTGCTTTAACCTTTTTTGCCTTTTTTTGAAATTCTTTCTTTATTTTTTTTGTTTCCTCTGTGTATTAATATACTCTTCTTTAATTGGCTATAAAGTCACAGATTTCTTGAACTCCCTCATTGATATACTCTTATCATTTGACATAGTATACGTCATTATTCAATTTGTTCCGTTCCTAAAAAATCTATTTTATCTATTAATTTCCTGAATTTTTCTTAATTTTTTTCTTATTTTAGCTTTAAAAAAGTAATTTTTTGTTTAAGAGTCTTCTCTTCATTAATTTCTAATCTTTATTGAGATTTTGCCTGGTTAGTAGTCTCCAATTGATCACTTTTAATAAAATTTTGTGCTAATAATATTCGGTGTAGTGTATTAGTTTGTTAGAAAGTAATCTATCTCAAATTTTCCTTATCCCTTTGCAAAATGTAAGTTGTATCACGCGATGGATCTCTACATTCTAATTAGTGCTCTCTCATTAGATTTAGAAAATTTTTACCTGCATTATCCAGTTCACCAGGCCGAAATTGAGGAATATGTGCAATAAAATCTTCTACTATCATAACTTACATTCCTTTACTGTTTTCCGTCAAAATAAATTATTTTAAGCACTCGTAAAATGAATCTAATTGAATAAAATCTGAGGTTGTTGGCGTATATACGTTTATTATTGCTATTCTTTTATCTATTGTCAGTCCTATTAGTCTCCCTCCCTAGAACAGTACATTTTGACCAATGCCTGGTGCATCCATCTCCTTGGTACTATTTAAGATCCTCTCTTTCAAATAAAAATATACTCCTTTGCTTGCTTTGTACCTGGTTTTATGATGGCTCTATATCCAAAATTCTATGACATTTCATTGATTTAATCCACAAATATTCCTTGCGTGGCCATGATATCTATCTGTTTTTATTGCATATATCTGCTAAGTTCTTATTTGTTTTATTTTACCCCCTGATGTTTGCCAGAATTATATTTATTTCTTTTCAAATGATGTTATTGTCTTCTTATTCTGGTTTATCTTCGTTTTTATCTTTTTCTCTTTTTTCCTCTTTGTTTTCTTTGTTTGTTTAGAATCCATATTTTTCTAGTGAATGCGCGTATTTTTAAGTCTAGATGTACTAATTTTTCATACTTGCATTTTTCTGCCAAGTAGTTTTCATTTTTATTTTTTAGGATAGTTTTATTGTGCTGGTTATTCTTTTCTCATTAATTCCTTGCTATTTCACATCTATTTTACCATATTTCCTATTTTAAAGAAGTATTAATCAATTCATTTCATTTCTTGCTTAGTTTTTCTTGCTACTGACCTTTTATTATATACGATCTATATTTGAAAAAAATCTAAGTTTTATTTTAGTTTTGTTTTTTAATTTTAAATTCAGAGTATGTTTAAAATTAATGGTGCGTTCTCTCTGTTTTCTTCTTTAGTTTGCTCTTTTAATTTCATTTTTTCTTAGCTAGGCATGTTGCTCCTAATTTCTAGCATCATCAAGCTTATATAAGTTTCTTCCGCACTTTTGACAATTTACATCATTGCGTTCTTTCTCAGACACTGTTATGTACTATGTCCGTTTTTATTACATTTTTTACACTTTCATATTGCCGGATGACTCAGTCATGTCTTTATTCCTCCCATGTCAATGTACTCAGGGATCTATTTAGCCTCTTTAAGGCCTTTCAGCTCTAGGTAAGTTGTCATTCTTCCATTTACTCATGCTTCTCCCTTTATTGCTTCCATTTTTGAATATGTGATTCTGCCATATTTCTGTAGTTAGGTTTTACTTTGTTCAAGCTCGCATTTTTATCTAGTGTTCACTGTGTTATGTAGTTTTTTATGTTTTAGTACTCTTCTATATTTCGCTTTCTATTTGGAACTATAAAGTTTTTATATTTCCATACTTAATTGATTCCAAATTGTTTGTGGTCTTGCTCATTTTTTAAACCTATAAATATTATACCTGATGGTAAGATTTAAACTCTCGCTATGTTATCTCCAAAGTTCCTCTTTATATAATTAAAAAAGGCTAAAATTACTTCATCTTTTCGATTACGGCTGGGTTAAGTTTTTATCTTTGATATTGTTTTTCTAAGTAATTATTAAAGTAGGCTACTCCTACTCACCTCGGTATGTTTGCTTGTGCATTTTCAAAAACCGTTTGTGCCATTTGTTCGTTTTGATTTCCAACTACTGAGTGAATTTGCTCGTATTCATTTCTGGGGATAATGGCTTGCGACGTTTGTTTTTTCTGATAGATGTTTTCTGGGTTTGTTTCTCTTGCTTATCTCATCATTCCTCCAAGAAATTAGCTTTATTTTTATAAAAGCGTTTTTTGGTTAAGAAAGTTATACAAATTTTCACTCTTTGGTAAGCTCTTACATGCCTTTAGAATTCCTTGCCTGCAATCCCATTCCAGGTGTGGCGGCATGTAGGAAGTGGGACTGTTATATTTCTTTAGAGCTTAAGTATCCATATTTGTTTATATATTTTAGAATATACTCCTTCAACTTTTTTTAATAGTATTAAAGAAAAATCCAAATATATTATGAAAATGTGATATAGTACTAAAATATTTGCTGAGTAGCTTCGAAGAATAATTTTAGGGTTTAGCAATGAAGATAACTTAGCAAAATGATATCTAAAATATTATAAATGTTGCTTAAATAATTTCTATAATTAACACTTTATAAATAAAATATATATATTCATCATAGAAGTAGATATATAAAATTATCATTGCATGTTATTTAAATAGAGATAAAATTAAATTTTCTAGTTTCAAGTTAATCTAGAAATGTAACTAGCAGGTACTATAGTAATTAAATTATTTTCAAATGCAATCTAAATTTTTAATTGTTCGTGAACTTTAGAATTTATGGGATTATTTATATTTGTTATTATCATTGTAATGATTTTCAAAATTATGCAACAATAAATGTATAGAAATCTTTATAGCAGTAAGCCAAATTAATTAATATACTAATATCTTTTCTAAATTACTGCTAATTATTATCAGTACCACAATCAGAAATTCTTAGTGTCTCCATAAATTAAGAAATTACAATGCATATAATAATTTCTAGCATTCAAGCATTTTAATATAAGATCCTTAGAAATTAAATTTAATAAGTAGTTATAGAAACATCAAGTAAATAACTAATAATAAGGCTCTTAATGTAAGTAATACATATAGCTTTAAGAAAATCTAGATTTAATACTAAGGGAAATAATTAAAGTTAGAGAAATAATCCTAATTTTTACTATATACTCGTATTAATTACTTAGTCTTAAGTTATAAAGATAAAGGATATTACAGTATATTTAGGCTTAAATAATAGCGATAAACCATTATTATAAACCTTATTAAAGAGTTAGAATTGAAAGTGTAAATCAGTCAAAATTACTAAAAAAGAATGAAAGTATATATGTATAGTATTTTTTATAGTAAGCAAGTTAAATTAAACAGTTAAATTAGATAAAGAAGTGAAAAATTATTTTATATTTATCTCAGTGAAGAATATATTATAATACTAAATTAAGAAGAAGGAGATTTAAACTTTATTTAGAGAATAGCTTATAATAATTAAATTGAATAGCTTACTAATAACTTTCAATAGAAAAATAGCTTAGTTTAGGATTAAATTCTAGTTTCAGTTATACTTGAAGATATTGTTTAAGACATATTAGAATAAAAGATATTAATATTTCAAACAAATTTTAATGTTGGTTATTAATATAAACCTGAAAGAAAAATATGAGACTGTTTTATAGATAAAAACATTAAAAAAAATGTAATTAAGTTTCTTCAAAACTTAACTGAATACACTCTTTTTTAAAATGATGAGTTATAAATTCCATCCCTATCAGTTTGTTAATCTTTTTTAATCCCTTCTCTTTAGTTAATAATTTATAAATCTTCTTCATATTCTGCCATCTCTATTATTTTATTGCTCTATTGGTTCTACCCAATTTAAGAGTATTCAAATATTCCATTTTATTAGCTTTTAGTCATGTCTGTCTTATTCTCTATAGCTATCGAGTTAGAAATGTTCATTTGATCTATATTAAAAACTTACTTAAGCTGCCTTAACTTAAATGCATCATTTAAATTGACTAGTCTAGTGTTTCTCCAGAATTTTTTAGTCTGTTTTTTGCGTACCTCTAGTACTAAGCTTCATCAGTATTTCTGAGAAATTACTCAAAATCGGAATTTAGTTCATTAATGCTTCTTAAGTAAAGAAGATAATTATTATCATTAAGTTGCTTGCTAGTTAAATACATGTTCTTCTGATTCTCGAAGTACTGCCAATCTTTATGCTATTCTAAATAAATTTCCTTCGTTTTGAATTAATAAGCCCATCTTATTAACCCACTCACATCTCTTTTATTTCTTTTAAGGAAATCCTTCTATCTTCTGCTGAAAAAATATCCGAATGCCATTATGATTAAGCTAAAAACGACAATTGCAATTTATAAAGCGATAGATTTGCTCTCACTCAGCACACTAATCAATCCTATTAATCCTATAATAAAAACACAAAATAAAGAAGAAAGTCATATAACTCCAAACTTTATATAGGAACAAGGTTTTTATTTCTTAGTAAAGAAGACTAAGATAAATAATATCACTAGATAGAGAATTGCATGAACTATATCATTGTCTTCTTCGAATTTTTTAAGTAATACTAGGAGGGAACTTTCTAGGGTAAGAATCATAATATAAGAATTATTAAACTTTATATGAAGTTAGTGACCTTAAATTTATTAAAATAAAGGCCTAAAAAAACAAGCAATTGGAATATAGCTAATTATTCCTAGACAAACCAAAATCACCGCTGTTAAGTGATCTCCTTATCAGCAACTTTTCCAACAAGTTTTGAAGAAAAAGCTTTCTTTAAATTATAATTTGCCATCCATATTTTCATCATATGCTTCTATACAAATGAAAACATCTACTAAGTTACTTAAAAGAGGAATGAATAAAATTTATCCTATAGGAAGTATATAATAAGCGGAAATTCCAAGCTTTGATAATATCTTAAATTTTGAGAATTCCAATTAAAACACCAAAGCAAAGGTAAGCAGAGCAAATAAGTATGAAATATATGCGCTTATTTACTGTGTATATAAAGATTCTTTTTCATCTACGTTAATCATCTTTATAATATCTCCTAGAAAAATATCTTGAAAATACGAAATTTTAAAATTATACTTAGTCATGTCTGGTCCTAGGAAAATAAATTAAGTAATTATAATCGAGCAATAAAAGATCTAAAACAAATCTTACACTGTCGTATAAACTTTGATTTTCAAATATTCTATCTAATCTTTAGCGAAATGTTTGTACCCTTTGAATACTAATATTGTTATAAAAGCTATTATTACTGATAAAACTGAATATTTTACAGTTTTTCCTTTCCCGAATTCTTAACGATCCCTTTCTTTAAATGGGCATTATAAAACAAAATGATCTAAAAATGCGCCAGAAATTCCGTCGCCTCACATTGGTTGTTTATCATAAATCCATACAATATCACATGCAGGACAGTAACTTCCTATTCTTTCAACTGCTCAATCATCGCTTTCGTTCTTTCTATAATTGTAAGTGAAATATTATAATTGAGCTCTTTCGTTTTTAGTATTCTCAATTATAATTTTTCCTGTTGCACCAATTATTGGATAGTTTCTCATTTTTGTTACTAAAGCTCCAAACTTATTGTAGTCTTCTCCCTCTTAAATAAGCTTAGCAAGGGAGCTAGCAGTTAAATAAGCTAAATCGAATTCGAAAGCAGTAGCTCCTGTAGTAACTTCTTTTTATCAGTATTCTTCATATCCATCTTTTATTTCTTAACCAAATTCTCCTACTCAGGCTTGGTTAAAGAACTGAACGCTTCCCTTTACTAGCTCTATGAAATGATCTGGATTTTCTCCGAAAGTTTAGAAATTCATAAGAAGTCATTCGGCTCCTAAAATTTCGACATCTCCATTTCTAGCTCCTAAGTCCCATAAATATTGAACACACTATCAGGTATCATCTAGGTAATGAAAGATAATAATGACTCTAGATAGTTGATACATTTCTTCAACTACTGGATGCCAATCTGAAACATTAGCAACTTTAACTATTTCTGGAAGTAATGTGTTATTATTTAAAATGTTTATTCCTAATGCAGCAGCATTTACTATAAAGCTATTTGCAAGTCCTTGCGGCCAAGCTGATTTTCCAGCAGCCATAGTAACATTTTTTCATTATTTGTCTGCGCAAAATCTTGCAATCAGAAGACCAAGAAATGAATCGCTCATTGCTGTTCGGACATACCATGGATATAACTACATATTAGTAAAAACAGGTGATTTATTTGAGCCTCCTGTTTGCTGCATCCAACCTATTTAGTTGAAAAATTTATGTAAACCTAAACTGGAAGAACTTGAGGCAGAGGAAAAGACAAAGATACCGAGAAAGTCTTTCTTTATATTGAACTCTTTTAAAACATAATCGTAGTCATAAACAGAAGCTCCTGTATATAGCATGGTGTTCTTTAATTTATAATAAGGTAGAATTTCAGGATGATCTTCTATATACTTAAGAGCATATATTCTACCATTATAATATTCTCGTACCCACTCTACATAGGTTCCGTCAGGATTATACATATCATAAACCATACTCACTGGAATTTCAATATCTCCACCGTTAGGAATAGAAGTAGTATTGGTAGGCCAAACTATTTCTTGGGTTTAAATAAAATGAGTGAGATTTAATTTTCCAACTACTTTTAGTTAGTTGATTTAAACATTTAAAACTTCAAATTCTAAAGGAACTAAAAAACTATTTTCTTATGCTTATTAATTTATTAAATTTTATAGTTCTATTGAACCTTTATAGTTGTGACTTCATTCAGTGAGAGTTTAAAATAGAAGCTCCAAACAGTAAATTCTAAAACTATATTCTGTTAGAGTAACTTTATTTCCGAATCTAAGACCAATTATTCCCTCGGTATTTTGACTTTACGTTTGTAATAAACGTGAATTTCTAAAACTAGTAACAATAGATGTTCCTGCTCTCCAATTATTAGTCTTAATTGCTATTTATATCAAGTCAAAAAGTTAATCTTAACCTGATACGTAAAAAATCTAAGTACCAAATGCTTTTAAAAAGGTAGGAATTTCTTTACTCAAAGCTTCAGATTTAAAGTCTGACAGGATCTGAAAAATCCTGCTAATTTAAACTTTTTCTCTTATTTAGTCTGCTTCTTAAGATTGATATACGTCAGTAAAGAATCCAATCGTTGTTCATTTTCAGTAATTAAAAAAAGTGCATAACGCAAGTAGCAACTTACTAATCTGAAGGAATCAGAAAGGTAGTAAATTATGACTAAAGCTAAGTGTTTTCTTTGTCTAAGACAAGGTGATTTATCTTATTATTTTGAGAAAACTCCGAGATAAAGAAGGTAAATTAATCATTGAAAGTTGCATCTATTACTATATAAGTGTCATTTTCCATAAGTTCATTCAAACTAATTTAAATATCCTGTCAGTTTTTTACTTTGTATCCCAGAATTTGAAACTAATATGCTTTTGAGTTAAATAAACTATCAAGTTACGCTTTCGCTTCTTCTCCAAATGTTTATTCTTCATAGAAAAATCCAATTTCTATCGAAATAATGCAAGGAAGTAAAATAGCTATAATATAAAGTTTCATTTATACCTAACAATAAAAATTAAATTAATAGCTATTTATATAATTTAGGTAGTTTGCTTGTTAGTTGAATTAAAATAAAAAAGTATATAAATATGTTTTAACTCACTTAAAATAGAAGACTCGTATTTTCTCATTTTAGTACCTAAGAAAATAGTCTTGCATTAGGCTTGGATTGTGAATTTATATTTTGTGGTAGTACTTTACTTGGAAATTAATAATAATTAGACATAAATTTATAGAGTATTAAAAATGCTTAAATATATGTATAAAAGAAGAATAAAATATAATTCTTTTAAATAGTAAATTAAATATATAGGCTTGAGATTTAACTTAAAATGTGATATTTATTTACTTTAACAAACTTGTATTTGTTGTGAAAATAAAGTAGAGCAGTCATCTTTGCTTATTATATTTCTTTCTCATATTGATATGAAATAGCTTTATTAATACAATCGTTGAACATCTATTTCATATTAAATTAGCTTACATGGATTGATATTTAAGCCAACTCTATATTAGTTAGCTAATAGTAAAATAATTATTCATACTATAAATGCTACTATTCAGTCTAAATAATGTGAAAAATATAAGATATAAGCATATATGATAAAGACTTTCTATTTCTTACTTTTTATCTTTTTTAAGATAAACTAAATGCTATTATAGTATCATTTCCTTCCTATCTCAATTAACCATTCAGCTAGAATAATTATACTCTTATGAATAAACATAAACTAGTTATATGGTAATAGTAGCTAATAAAAGTACCTAGGCTTATTAAGTTAAAATATTTCTTAAATTAATTAGAGATAAATAGCCTCAGATTATCTTTATTATCATTTTTATATCCTTTTTTAGATCCCTTGTGCAACTATGTATAACTATTTTAATTAATAAGAAAATGGGAAAAGTACTGAGAATTAAAGATGTTATAAGAAATAAAAAGCTTAGCATCAAATAATAAAGAGTTTATTAAGGTTTTACTTATATAAGGATATGGAATAGAATAAATCATAGTTGCATATATAAAAAATGAAAATAATTTATAATAAATATTTATTGAATTGTAGAAGCAAGAAAAAATTCAAACTAGCTTAAACTAAAAAATTTTAAAATTGATTGAGCGAAATCTTTCAACTGAAGAAAGTAGGGAATTAGTGGATGAAATATATGATGAGTTGCTAATAAATTTAAAGTAGTTACAAATGATTAAAGAAAAGAAAAGAAAATATTTTTAATAATAGACTCAATGATATAAATTTAATATAAGTATTTTTCCTTTTATACTATATATATAAGTTTAAAAGTTAAGTTTTTTCGTTTATAAATTATATGATAGTTTTAATTAAATTTTTTAAATAAATTAAAATATCTCAACAATATAAAGTAAAAATATTAATTTTAAAAGTTATAAAATAAATTATCTTTTTAGCAAATATTTTAAAGGATTATTTTAATAATTTTAATTTATATAAGCTTATTTTTACTTTTAAGATACTCATATATATAAACTAATTTTTTATTTATAATAGTTTAAATTTATTTATAAGTTTATTTAAATATAAGCAAATTTAAGAAGGTAAATAAGCAGTTTGAAATAAGTATCTAATAAATAATTTAATTTAATATAATAATAATTTTTAAGATAATTTAATTAGATTCTTTTTATTTAATTTATATTCTTATAAATAATTTAGAATTTTGCTAAATTAATTAGTCTTTAAATATATAATAGTTTTAATATTTATAGAATTAAATTAGATTAAATTATAAATTACATAATAAATATCTACTTTTTAATTATTTAAAATAATAGTTATAATTATAATAAAAATTAACTATTCATATCAAAGTTTAAAATACTATATATTTTTAAGCTAAACTTAAGATTAATACTTTTTCTATTTTATTTTCAAAATTTAATATTTTTATTTATTTATTTATATTTAAAAGAAATAATATTAATTATTTAGAAAAAGGATAAATAATACAAATAAAAATAAAAGGTTTATCATTTTGAAAAGCGAACAACTAAAACTAATTATTATTAAATTAAATTTAAGATTTATAAATTAAAAATAGCAATAATTTTAAATAAATTTTAGTCTTATTTACCTTTTATTTTAGCATTTATAATATCATTAAATTTTAAAATTAAAACAAAAACTTTAATTAAATAAATAGAAACTTAAATATAATTGTTTAATTTTTAATTTTTAATATGTAAATGATATTTATATATTAATTTTAAATTGTAAATCTAAGATTATTACTTTCACATAGATTTTTATTTGCGAGAATAAGTAATGATAGCATCAAAGAAACAATAATTATATCATTCATTATTTTAAGATTTGCTATTCTCTTTTTATCTAATATTAATTTCCAATACTTGAGATAAAAAATTTAAGTTTATCTCCTAAATTGGAACAAATAATACTTTTTAATTATTTTAAAAAATTGCTCTATAAACTTATTTAAGCTACTTTCGTATTCCATAGCTATATTGCTAGCTTTAAAGATAGCTAAAGTTTTAAAGATGCAAGCTTTAAATAAAAACTCACTAGTAAAAATAGATATAAGACAAATGTAAAATTCAGCAATTTTTCTTATAACTTCTTAATTTAAGCATAATAAATTTAATTATTCTCTTTAAAAAGTATAATATTTTCCTATAATGTCTAAATATATATGATTGAAATAATAATTTAAACTGTTAACTATAAATTAATTGTAGATAATAACATGATAAATAAGTTTAATAAAGTATATAGATATTTTGTTAATTAAGGGCTTTTAATAATTATTTTACTAGAATGCTTTTAATTTATCTTAAATTACCTCTAATTATATAGCATAATCAAGTATACTTTTATATTTTTCATTGCTTTTACTTAATTTTTGTATTAGATAGTTTAAAATAATTTATGAAAAAATAATTAATTTTAGTATAAATTCTGAAAATATACAAACTCTGTTTTAAAAGTAGTGACTGAAGATAGTATGAATATTATTTTTGCAAATATATAAATGAATAACTATAAGAATAAACATAATATATAAGAAGAAAATAAACAGAAATTAAAATTTACTTAAATTAAATAGAAAACAGTATAGTGAAGAGTAAGATACTAAAATATACTTAATATTTAAAAAATAATATCTTATCTATATATGAGTTAGACAAATAAGCTAATAGTGGAGTATTTTAGAAATTGAAGAACTATTTTATAAATTACTTGAAAAAAGTACCAAAAATCTTTAGCTCAATTGAAGAACTAGAAGCAAATTAAAGAATGGTAAACAGTTAGATATTTTCTGGTGTTTTTTTATAAAAAAAAAAGTTAAAAAGCTTTGTTAAAGCCTTAGTAGTCAACCATCTGACTTATTCTATCAGCTTGTCTCTATTAGTTTGTCTTGAATTCCTACTAGACTTAGTTAGGCGGTGTAGCACTTCATTAGTGCACCATCCTTTAATATTCTGAATAGTTTTGGTCTTGCACTTAGCTTTCCTAATTATTTATCCAAGGATTAAGATTTGAATTAAAGAATTTTTTTCTATAAATTTTTCCGCTTTATGTTGGATATATCCTAAATAGTTTTCTAAAAATATCTTATTTATTCTTTCTTTAAATTTCGCTTAGTTAGTAGCAGTATTTTCATTAGTGTTATTTATTGGACACGTAGCATTTTATTCTTCTTTTAAACTATTATTCCTGTAACACTTATTTAATTTAAATTTACTACTTATTTTAAATAAACGTTTACTGTTTATTTTAATTTGAGGCTTCATTTTCTATTTCCATAGGATCTGATTAATTCTGTTAAAACGAAAATGGCGTTACCTGAATTTATTATTAAATTTAAAGAATTCTTTGTTCCAGTTTGTTTTCTATTTCTTATGATGATTAATATTGTTTCTCAAGTAAAGATGTTATTAGTTTTTCTAATTTTTCTACTTTATCAGTGAGGTATCTATTTTTAAACATAAACTCTTTTAATGACTTAGATAATATTTCTATTTGAGTTTGTGTCGGAAGTTTTTTTAGTTCTGGATTTCCAAGTGGTTAATGTTCGTCATATCAATCATATTTCTCACTTTCACTCATTGTAATTATTTCGTTTTTTTATTTTTTAGAGAATTTTCCTGTTTAAATGTTTTGTTCAAAGTTCTGTTATTTCTTAGAAGCCATTTTATATATCTATAATATAACAATATAATAAATAGATTTTTTCCTTTTAGATAGCGAGTAAATTCGAAGAGAGTTATGTTTTAGTGTGCAAACTTACTTAACATCTAGTTATGAGAAATTATAAGAATTATCCGATAAAAATAATACATTTAAAGCAAACTAAATGTATTTAAAATAAAAAATAAATAATTTTTGATTGTAAATACTTAAGGAAAAATCTTAATAAATAAGAAGAAATTACAACAAAGACAAAGAAGTCACAGCAAATTTTCTTATAAATCATAATTAATCTTCAAA
This sequence comes from Loxodes magnus, assembly GCA_946699065.1. NCBI lineage: Eukaryota > Ciliophora > Karyorelictea > Loxodida > Loxodidae > Loxodes > Loxodes magnus. The sequence continues at coordinate 26,066 of CAMPDV010001771.1, forward strand.
TTAAGCCAATAAATAAATTGGAAAATGTATAAAAGTTTCTTAATTTTCAAACAGTAATTCTTTTAATATTAATTTTTTAAGAAGGTTTAACTATTATGAATTATTCGATTATTAGTACACTAGAAGTATTGGAAAAAATAAAGAAATAATTGACAGAACAAAAGAGAAAAGAATTAATATGAGTCTATCAGATGATATAGATTTATTAAATACATAGAAAAAAGGATTAATTAATATTTAAAATGTAATTCTTAAATAAATATCTATAATTTATAACTAAAATTATTTTTGTCATCCTCATTAATATAGCAAAATTAATAATAACTAAATATAAATTTATATATTTATTTCTAAAAGGTAATATATTTAATTTAATAGATATATTATGCATAACTAAGCGAAAATTAAAGATATGTTAATTCTAAGAAAATAAAATAAAATTTTAGCATTTTAATAAAACTTAAGGACAAAACTTTTTTATTAAATAAAGAATTCAGAATTAAATCAATTTATTTACTTATATTTTGAATCATTTACTAATTTTAAAAAATTGCATAATATAGTTCTGTAAGCATTATTTTATTGATATATTTATACTTTTTAGTATATTAAGTTATTTAGAATAAATTATTTAAATTTTAATTTAATTTAGCATATCAAACTAAATTATATTGTAATTATTATATTTTTATTTTTTATGTAAATATAATTTATTTTCGTTAAGATATCTCTAGACATACTTTCCTATTTTTATATTTCTTTAGAGCTATTGAAGTATAAAAAATTAAATTAAAATAATTATTTTAATTTTCTTTAATATGAAATAATCCTAAATAACTATAAAGCTTTGTTAAAGGAATGTAATTATTCTTTTTATTTAAATTTAATTGATAAAGTTTAATTATTCTAGTTAGTAGCTTACTACATTATATGACTTATAAAATCTTTTTCATTTTTCTAAACCAAAACTTCAGCCTACTTTTTGGCCACACCAAAGGCCTCCTTGAAACAACTACCATTTCCTTAACCTACCAAAATTCTTGAGGGACTCCATAGGTCTATATAAACTCATAAATCTGTCATAAAATACCAAAAATGTTTTTCATAATTAACAACAAAAACAGGCATACATTAAATTTATTCAAATCAGTAATCTTCATTACACTAAGAATTTTCCAAGCAAAACAAATGATACTCTTATTTCTCTAAACTTTCTAGAGGTGGTTTGTAATTTTTATAAGGTGGAAGACTAAAATATAAATCATACAGAGCTCAAAATTTTTATTTTGGAATTTTTTTCGCGAAAGAGTTATCTGAGCAATTTTAAAAATATTCACAGAAAGTTTTACAACTTATTGCATTTTAATTGATTCAAGCAGGAATTTCTAATACGGGCTCAGGATTTGATTTTAAGCTCTCGTTACAAATTCTTATTTTGCCTTTTGCTTATAGAATTTAATCTTAAACTAGATTCAATTTTTATATTTCCTAGGTAATAAATATTTGCTCTGTTTCCTTTTTAGTTGCTTTATTCTTTAGTTATAACTCATGTTAAATATCATTTTATTATTTAAGTTCTTTTATATTTTGTTTACTTACTTATAAAGGATAATTTCTATGGAAATGAACTAATAAAGTAATAATAACACAAATTATAAGTATACTCTTAAAAAATATTCTTTTTGTTTCTTCTTTGCTAATTCGTCTAAATTAATTTCTATATCTTCTTAATTCATTTAAAATAAATTAGTTATTCCTCCTCGAATTCCATTTATTAATCTAATATTAAAATTAAAATTTATAATATAAAGAGAGAAATCAATTCTAAGACTAAATATTTAAAAAAATAAATATCAAATTTTTAGCCTTAATTTTTTGTTTTATCCACATAAATTTTAATTTAATTATTTTTTCTATTTATTGTTTCAATATTTTGATGTAAAATAAGATAGATAAAATAAACAAATAAATTTTATTATAGAGCACGTAGTACCTCATTGATGCGCAACTCTTTCCATACTCAATATATGTCTGTTTCTTCATGTATACCTTCAGGTAATAGAAATTCTTCTCTTGTTAGTTACATATCTTCCTCATTTTCCTCTACATTATCTTTTGATCTTCTGTCTTCTATCTATCTACGCTTTATTTATTTTTATTGAAAATTAGTTTATTTTTTCTTACATATCTTAGTAATTTTTATTTATAATTATTTTCTTCTTGATCAAACTTTTATACACTCATAAAAATTATCCTTTTTCTGCTCTATAGTCTTTTTCTATTTTTTTCATTCGATTTTCTTTTCTATGTACCCTCTTTTCCTTTTTTCTAATATATCTTTGACATAATCTTTTATTATAAAGTCAGTTTTAGGTCTTTTTTACTCTTCACAGGAATAATAAATTTCTCGAATTTGACCGTACCCATATTATATCAAATAGTTCATTACTTATCTCTCTACTCCTATTGCTCTTAGATTTAAAATATATATTTATCTTCCTTCTTATTATTCTGAACAGTTTTCTATGATATGCCTTTCATTTTTTCTTACATAATTACAGAAAAGGCGTTGACTTGTCTTAACTAGGTGTATTTCTTTTAAGCATTCCAAGTTCCCATTACATCTCGTTCTTATTCTAAATAGGTAACATATTTCTTCTTTTCTATTTTTATTTTATCTCAGGTAGTTTGGTGGTCCTACCACATATTCATCAAATCATGTTTTCCCATATCGTAATGTTGCTATCATTTACTCCATTCTTTCTCTATCTTCTACGTGTACTCTATATTCTCATATTGCACGATTAATGTTTTTTTTTCCTTTTTAATTGTTATTTCCATAATCTTTAAATATTTCTTTATCTTAAATTTTTAATTCCGGTTTTATTGCTGTGCAATATTATTCAAATATAAAATTCTCTTCTTTACTTAGATTGGACATTAATCCGTCTACTGTTTTTGTTAGTTTCCTATTAATTTGTCGCTTAATCTCAACGTTTTTGTCATAGGTAATGTTTAATTCCATAAACTGTAATTCGTGTTCTAACATCTCATTTTGCACTTAAAAAGGGGCGTTTATGATTGCTCTTAGAGATCTTCTCTATATTATTTCTAATTGCTCTATCACTTATTTTCCTACAAATTATTCGCAATATGGAATCACTTCTGTCCCAAGGCTGAAAACTGAGCTTACGAAGGTTTTTATAATTATTCCTGCATTATATGGTGTTAATCTCTTATTCATTGTTGTTTTTCCCAATATTCACTTTTACTTCTTTTATGCTGTTTCTAATCTTTTTCCATGTGTTTTTCAAAACTTATATTCTCTTCCATTATATGACCTAGGTACTAAAAGGCCGTTACTTTTCGATCCTTAAATTTCCCACCTCAATAGCATTTCCAATATTTTCTCAGTTACTATTTTCTGCTGATTTTCATATAATTCATTTTGTTTTATCTGCAATTTCCAATTTGTACTTTTCTGCCCATTAGATTAAATTTTCGATTACTTCCTCTAATTATTCCCATTCACTCATTAAAACTATATCATCTGCATATGCAAAACACCATGCATACATTTCTTATGTTCTTCCCTCTTGTTTTTATAGTCTTTCATGATTCCTAGCTTTAATCTTCCAAGCTATGGAGAAGCCTTGCTGTTATCAAGTTAGATAGTCTTGGCGACATTACACTTCCCTGTTTTATCTCTTTATTTGTCGAGAATTTTTCGCTATTTAATCATTGATTTTCAGTTTAATTTCTTCTTCATAGTAGAGAAGTTTAATTATCTATTCCAGTATTTTTAAATCTTTTAGGATTTATTATATATCTTTCTTTGCGCTGAGTCATAAGCTTTCTTAATATCAGCAAATATTACAAAATCTTCTTTTTTGCTCTGCATTGATCATTCCTATACTGTTCTTAGATTGAAAATTTATAGTGCGCATGATTTTCCTTTTTTGAAACCATATTAGTATTCGCTTTCATCTTTATGAAAATATCCTTTCAATTGCTAGAAAGTTCATACATCTACTATTTTTAAAGCATGATTCAATAAAGAGATTGTCTATAGTTCATCGGGTTCATCTATCCTCCATTTTTGTATATTAATATTATGTATTGTTGTTTCATCTCCTAAGGTATTACTCCAACTTAAATCATCTTAGCTATCATTTTGCAAGTTACTTCTATTAATTTTTTCCCACCAACCAAAATTGTTCCTACTTTAATTTCATCAGATCCTGCTGCTTTTCATTTCGCCAATTAATTAATGCTTTCTCAAATTTCATATTCTTTTACCACTATTTATCTTTTGTTTAAGAATTTAGTTGGTATCGTATTATCGCCATCTTCATATAGATGCTATCATTCGTTCCTGAAAGTCTTAACATCTTCTTTTGATAAGGGTACTCACTAATTATTTTTTCTATTAAACAGGTTTTTTAGTTTCTTCCACATTCTGTCAGGTTTCCTTTATTTACATTGTCTATAAATAGGTTAAGTAAGTTTCTTTTATCTTTTTTTCTTGATTAAATGTATTCTTATCTTACTCTTTGGAGATATCTATATTTCTCATTTTGTGATTTTCATTTATTTCTTCGTTGTTCTTTATCTTTTATTTTAATTGTTTGCTGCATTTTCCGAAAATTTTATTGCACTATTTTGCTGTTTCTGAGTTTTTATAAATCTAAAATTTTTATGTTTTAACTGTTCCATATACCTTTTGAGCACCTTCTTATATCTTTTTCTTTCATCATTTGTAAGTCTACGTACCGTTTAGGTTATCAATTTCTTCTTCTTCTTAGATTTTTCTTGTATAAATCTTTAAAATTTTTATTAGATCTCTTTTATCTTTAATAGAGGTAATTTATTTTTCTAGCTTTCAAGGTTTTCTAACTTCTTTACCAATCTTTATCTATATAATACCTGGTATATGGTCACCTATTACGTATGAGTAATAAAAATCACTATTTATCACTTATCTTTCATTATCTCTTTATATTCATTGTTTTATTGAACGAAAGTACCTATTTCAATTGAATCTAGGCATATTAAATTATTCCTTTCCTTGAATGGAATTCTCTTTCCAGCTGAGTTTGTTTTCTTTGGTAATCCTTACTCTATGTGCGAATTTTAATCTCCTATGATCATTACATTAAGTCCTTTTTTTATTGCTTATAGTTTAAATTCGTTCACTAAGTTATAGAATGGTCTCATATTATTAGTTGTCATTAGCCAAAAGTGCATATATATTTATTACTGCTAATTTTCTTCTTATTTCAATTGCCATCACTCTCGCTCCTCCAAAAAGTGTCATTTGGCTGACTTCATTCTATATTTCTCTAATCTCCTTACATATTTCGTTTCTAATATAAAATGCTACTCATTTCCCTTTTTTTGACCCCACATTTGTCAAGTTTTTATATCCTGCTATATTATACATATCTTTTTAGTCTTCAATCTAAATCTCAATTATACCATTATGTGGATACTTTTTTGGGTCATGGATTTGGCTAGTGTCTCTTTTGCACTTCTAACTCCCCTAACATTTGCTGTCCTTATTTTTATGACTTATTCTTATTCTACTTTTTTATCCATCTCCTCTGCTTCCTCTATCGCTTTCTTCTTTTTATTCATCTTCCTTCTCCATTTTTCTTTCATCTTATCTATCATTCTCTGCTTCCATATTCTCTTCATTATTAGTTCTTTCCCCTTTTTTATATTTTTCCACTTATTATCTATCTTTTCCTTTTCCTTATTCTTATCTATTCTATTTTTTTCTTTTGCCTTTCCCTATTAATTGTTGGTGGGTAATTTCTCGTTTTTGTTTTTTGGTTTCTTAGCATAGTAAATTTTAATTAATGCTTATTTCAGTTTGCTTCTTACTTAACATTTTTATCTTGCATTATATTCTTTTTCTTCTTGAGTTTGTTCTATTTCTTTTTGTTATTTTTCTTAATTTACGATTTTCCTTATATACTACATTATACTATTTTGTTTGCTTCTTATTTCTTCTTTTAGGGTTTATCATTTTTACCTTCACTTATCTTATTATATAAATTATTTTATTTAGTTCTTTAAGCATTTCTCTATCCCCCTGCCTTACATATGTCCAATTCCATTTTGATGAAAAATAATTCTTATTTATTCATTTAGCATAAAAGTCTTTTTATTATTTAATTGCTTAGTTGTTTTAGTTATTTTCTGTTCTCCTCGTTTTATTTCCTTCTCTTCTTCCCTTGCTTCCTCTATAATCATTTACTCTCCTTCTTTAATTATCTTCTTATTTGATTGATTAGCTTTTAATTTTGGTTGTTTATTGTTAATTTAACTTCTCTTTCAAGCATCTCTAATTCTCTTGTATGTAGTTTTTCCTTTTTGCTGCTTCCATCCTTCTGCATTGTTGATATGTGTGCCCTTTCAATTTACATAAACAGCAGATAAAATTTACTGGATGCTGTATTCTCATTTTGTTTCCGTTCAGATCTATTACTTCTTGTATCCTCTTTGTTTCGTCTATATGCTTTAAATCTAAGTACACTACACTGCTACTTGTAAGCATTGTAGTATTTCGGTATGCATGCTATACCTCTCCTCTTGATTTTCCATATTATCTCATTATTTCCATTACTTCCTTCATGTTTGAATATTCGTTTATTATGAAGAAAACTTGGTATTTATGAATGTCAAAGTATTCTAATTAGTTTCTTGCTTAGATAGGACTTCTAACGCCTTTTAACGTTCATTCCCGGAATTAAGCGAATTGCTAGTATCTTTCTTTACTGTTGAATATTAAATATACTATTCCGTTTTATTTGACGATGAATACTGATTATATTTTTGATTGCTAATACTATGCATACATTATTGAGGAACTTGAAAGTCATAAAGCTTTTAAAGAAAAAGACAAGAAGAAACTAATTCTTTATGACTAAAACTATATAAACAAACATTTTTCAAAAAATCAAATTCCTAAAATAGACAAATTAATCAAAAATTTTCATTCTAAATTACTAAAAAAGCGTATTGAAATGTTTGAACTACAAGATGAGCTTTTAGAAGAGTTTCAAGAAGGAAAAAAAGACAAATTTCATCAAGACAATAAATAAAAATATATGATAGAGAAAGAACAAGAAGAAGCTTGATTGACATTTACAAACTTTTATCTTTCAACATATTTGTAATATTTATAGTCTAAGCTATATTTATTGCAACTATGTCTCAATATTCTTAAATATTGAAACTATTATATTTTAATTAATTAATTTGACGATGAATTTGGCCACTGCTTGTCCTTACTTGCTCCATATTTGATACCTAAAATTTTGTATCACTTCTTAGTCTATGGCTTTTTTCTCTACTAAATCAGTATTTTCCAGATAGTGGTTAAAATAAACTGCGACCATCATTCCTGATAGATCATCATAGGCATTTTAGTAGACTCTTATCATTTAGTCTTCAGGGTTTTGGTTGAAATAAGTTGTTCATTCTTTTATTAAATTATAGCTTAGGTTGTGACTTTTTTTACCACTTCATTCCTTTTTTATTTTATGCTCCTCCTTTTAGTGAAGTCCGTCCAATCATAGATATATTAATATTCTTTTTTCGTTGAGTGTATTATTATATCATATTTCTTCGATCAGTGACTTTGGTTTGGTGTAGTAGGAGTGCTTGGGTTTTGAGTCTGGTTTTCATTCGTAATAAAGAAGGTTGGACTAATTAAAGCGAAGACGTGGTAGAAGAAAGCGTTTTAGATTTTCTCTGCTACATTTAGGAGGTGATGAAAAAACAGTTCTGGAAGTTAACCATTTTTAATATTTTAAATAATAAAATCAAAAATTTTTGAAATATCTAAGTAGATTTTGTATATTTCAAATTAAGTTAACTAAATTAATAATTTTATTAAAAAAGGTGTAATATGTTCATCTCTAAAGAAATATCTAAGGAAATTAAGAAAAAAATTAGTAAAATAAATGCTGAAAATTTAAAAGCAAAAGGAAGAATCAAGCTCTTCATCTTAAGATAAAGCTATGATCAAATATTTTGAGATATAAGAATCTAAGAATGAAGCTGATAAAAAACTCTAAAATAAGTTAGATCAAATGAAAAAACAATTTAAAAATCGAGGGGAAAAAATCAGAGAATTAATAATATCGATGATTAAAATAATGCGTTACTAATAACTCGTCGTAAACTAGACTAAAATAACATAGTAGCAGAATAATAACTATATAGGCAACTTCAATCCATTTTTAATCAAGAATAAAAAATTATTACAGAAAATGGTAAGTTAAATTAATTGATCAATAATTAAAGCAAGATGAAAATAGTATTCAAATTATAAAAGAGAATAGAATTTATAAATCAAAAAATGTTTCAGAAAAGTATAAAGGAAAATTAAACAAAAAGCTGCTGGTAATACAAACAAGTGAATCATATTTTACGACAATGTTGAGCCTGAAAAAAACTTAAGTCAAAAGAACAAAAAAAAACAAAAAGAACGAGAAGGATGTTTAATTACCTCTGAATAAGGAGTATATAAATATAAATTTCTATCTAGAACTAATGATAATTATTAGTGGTAACCTATACAAAAAAAAGGGATCTTTCACTTATTCACTAAAAAAATGACAGTATATACCTGTTTGAAAGACTAGTGAAGATAAAATCTAAACATTTAAGTATATTATAGTATGTATTTAATTTGGTAATCATAATTTATTGAAGCAAGATGAAAAAGGAAAGTTTCTTTACGAGTGTTGGGGAAATGAAATATCCAAAATCAACTATTGTCTCCTCTGATTTGATAATGCTTGTGAAACAACTTTGTAAAGACACCAAATGTTTGGGTGTTATATTATTTTTATCAGTATTGAGTACGAACAGAGCTGCAATCTAATGATGCTCTCTAATCAGATTTATTTATTATAATAACAAATTTTATAACAAATCACCTCTTTAAATTAATTTCTTATTTTACTTTTATAATAAATATGATTATAGAGTGCGTTGCACCTCTTTGGACCATAGCTCTTTTAATATTAATATTTAGAAAAAATGTTCTCATACTTCTTGTTTCTATTCTACCAATGAGTAACGTTAACTTCTCCAAATGGTGAAATTGTTCATTAAAGAGTATTTTCGAATATTGAATCAAATGTTCCAGTCTTCTTGAATAAGATCCAAATAAGATTTTGTTTCTAAGTCATTAGAAGGTCCATCAGTCAAACTTTCATACTGCTAGCAAGAACCCTCAGGTATGCTAGGCTTGCCTCTTTCGAGATTATCCACCCTTCCTCGTGGTGGCATCTAGTGCAAAATTCCTAAAAACATATCATACACTACACCTCCAGATTACCTTTAGTTTTCCTGACAACGGTCAGTATTCATTTATTTAAGTAAAATAAAATTTCTATTCCGCTCTTAAAAAACTAATCTTCTAACTTTATAATTTTATTATATTTTTCTAAATAAGTTTTTATATTGTTGAAATATTAATAAAAAATTTGGTTTATTTTAACTAGAATTATGAAATATAAATATTTTTTATTCATTTTATTTTACAGTACTTTAAGTTACTTAGATTTACTTAAATTTAAATAAATTAGAACTAAATATTTTTAAGATTATTTTAGTTCTTTATTCAAATTTAGGAATATAATTTCTAATTTCTAATTTAATTTCTAAATTATTTATTTTTGATATAAATATATTTTTATAAATTAATTGATAAGAACTTTAACACATAAAAAATTTAGATTTTAGAATGCGAAGCAGCTAAATAGTGCTCAATTATTTTAATAATATAAATATTTCATAATTCATAAAGGTTGTTTCAAACATGCTTTTAATTTTAAAATAAAAAATTGTGATCTTTTATAGTTTATTCTTAATAAAAGTAACCTTATTATATATAAAAAATTAATTAAACCTCTTCTTCAAAAAAATAACCAATGTTAGCCGTAACTTACTAAAAAGAAATTGAGAAATTATTATCGGAGAATCAGATCATAAAAATTATGTCTCAATATAAATGAAAAAATTAAAAACTTGCTACAAAAGTAATGAAGATTTAGCAAGAAAATAATAAATTTTAAAAAAAATCAGCAGCAAAATGGAAAAGTAAGAAGTCAATTTTCTGTTAAAATTAATAGAAGATAGACTTAATAAATTTATCCTATAAATACAATCAATAGATTAGAAAAAATAAAACAGACCCTTTGTATAATGAGAAAGATTAACTACAGGTAGAAAAGTTTATTAAAATGTTGATTCTGTAAGAGAAAAATATGTCTAGTAAGACAATCTTATAAGTTTTACATAAAGTAAAGAATAGAGAAAAAAAGTACTTTGGAGAAATTTAGTTTTATTACACGAGAGAAAATAAAATTAACAGAAGAAATTATATTAAGGAATAAAATTGCATGGATCAATAACAGCAGCAAATAATAAAAAAAAAATTGAAAAAAATATTTGAAGGAACTAAAGGATATTAAAAATAAAAGAGGAAAAAGAGGACTGAAACTTAGAGAAAGATGAAGATTGAGGTGAAGTAAAAGAAGAATATATTTGAGTAACTTTAAAGGAAACAGTAGAAATTCTACAAAAATAAACTCAATTGAACTTAAAAGTGGTTAAATTAATAATATAGATTCACTATAATCTATTATTATTATTATAAAAATGTTAAGATGGAGGTCCCCAAGCTTTAGTGGATGAAACTTCCGAAGAAACTTATGCCATCAATCAAGAGATGAAGAAAAGAATAGCTTCATAAGAAATTGGAGAATTAAGTACATATAATTGACAATGTCCTTCGTGGCTTGACTTATTCTCAGAATCTAAAACTGAATGATCTTCGGCTGTGGCATCTATTGGACCTGGAATCTGAAGAGGATGAAATGGGAGCACTGCTTTGGTAGTTATAAGAGACGCAACTTGATTCCATTTTTTCAGATGTATCCTATTTACTCTTGGTTAACCAAATAATGGCGAAATCTCGTTAATTTAATTAATAAATTTATAAGTAGAAAAATTCATAATTAAGTTTAATTAATAATTAATTAAAAACCTTATGAAAAAATACTTTTAACATAGACATCAGATGTTTTATTAATTAGATTGTAAAATATTTAAAAAAACTTTAATAATCAATCTCGAAGAATCAAATTTATTTTCACGCATAATAAATTCGATTATAGAGCTCGTAGCACTCTCGTTGGTGCGCAGCTCTTTAAATTAATTTTATTTAACTTCAAAAAAATATTTTATTGGTCTCTCTATCTTGTTTTCTCTTCCTGTGGTACGTCCCTGTAATTTTTCCTTCCAAAGCATAGGATACAATATGCGATTACGGGTACATTTCCCCGATCTATAATGAAGAAAGTTTTCTCCTGGCATTCAGAGTAATCCAGCTTGTCGCGTCTTCCTTTTCATGTTATTGGTTTTTCTTCTGTCGATTTATCCTCCGTCCGCACTCATTTGTTTGTTACATTGCTGGGCCTCCAAGCAGCATCCGAAGAAGAGGGCTTTCCACCCTATTTAAATTTGAAGGGGATATATATAATAAAGGTAAAATTTTTAAATACCAGTTAAAGCAAATTTTGTAATATTATGTTATTTTTTAGACATAAAACTTCAAAGCTATTAAGCAAACTTATTATTTTTAATTTAATTTAATATTATGTTATTTCTTAATAAAAATTAAATAATAAAAATGTAATAGTAAATATATACAAACATTAAAATAAGTTTACATTCATTTATTTTAATGATATTACTTGCTTTTATATAAATAAACTTATGTTTATTGTTAAATAAAAAAATAACATAACAAAATTTTATAAATAAAACAAATTTTATTTACCTTTATTTGTCTATTATAGGTAACATGATTTATATTTTATAATTTTATAATTTAAATTTTTTTCTATTTTGAATTATTTTAAACTTAGTTTTTATGAATTTCTTTTAATTAAAAATGCTGGATAATTTATAATTTTTAGATTATTTCAAAATATTTAGCTTTAATATTTTGATAGATGTTTTTATGAAAGTTTTTAAGATTAAAAGTATTAATTATTACTTAATTACATATCTTTGTTAAATAAATCTTTATAATATTTTGAAAAAGCAAAAAATGATATTAGCCAATTCAGATCCAAATAATTTTTAGATTTATTAAATTTATAATAAAAAGTAGGTATTTATTCTATACTTTATCGTTTCTAGTAAATATTGAAAAATATCTTTTTGACCAATACATTCTTATTTTTTTATATTGTAAAAAAATTAATCTAATCCCGATTTTTTGGTTATTTTTTCTACTTTTTAAACTATTACATTAAATTTTTTAAAACTTTCTAGTACTAATCCTTCTATTGGATTCATAATTTAATAGAAATAGATTATTATATAATTAAATATGGATTTTAATATTTTAACTAAGAAATTATTTTTATTTTAAATAAGTTAAAGTCGTTCATGTTATCACTATTTCAATAAGCTTTTTTTCATTTTATTTTACCCAATTTTCTCCTTCCCTTATTGCATTGTTAGTTGCTGTTTATTTATCATCATCGCGTTATTAAGTCATTAAAACAAAATTTGGAGAATAAATTTCTATATTCTACCAATTTTCGAATAGATTTTTCCAGGTCTAATAATATCTATAGTAAACTGGCATGCAAGATATTTCACTCCACTACCATTACTCATAGCATCTATTACTACCAACACAGTTTTCATGATACTCCCATTAGAAAACATTATCCAAGGGAGGGATTTATTCTTTTTAAGAGGAAGAAGACTTTTAATATAAATCATGTATAAGTCAAAATTTGGTAGTAACTAAATATCTGTCATAAGATATATTTGTACATTATCTAAAGTAATTGCAAAATGTTGTACAACTTTTCTATTATTATTATTTTTATTAGATGCTTATTATTAAGTTTGTTTCTTTATTTACAACTGAATCTTAATTATTTCTTTTAAATGAGGCAACTATTATATTCGAAAAATCTTTAAAATATTCTTTTTCTTATATATTTGTGTCTCAGTATATTTAAGGCAGATCTCCTTCATAAAATGAGTTTTATTACGCTAAAGTAGTATCTGGATATCTTAAAGGTATAACTAACTTTGTTGGACTTCTTTTTCATTAAACAAAAAAGAAACCAAGTAAAATATTTATAATTAATAATAAAATTAGCATTACTATAATCACAACTTTTCTACTTTTGAATTAAGATACTTATTCTTATTAAGATTCATCATCAATTTAAAAGGAAATAGGTTAGCGCGGCATTTCATGGAACTGACCATAATTGTCCTTCTTCATTTTAAATTATAAATTATTTTGAAAATAAATAATAACTTTTTAAATTATTCATATAAAAAATTAAACTATAATTAATATTATTTTTTATCTATTTGGTTTTATTTACTTAATTTTAGTATTTTGAAAATAAACAATTTTTAATTCTTTATTATGGTTAGAATAAAAGACTACTAAAATATGAATTAGTTCTTAACATAGTAAAATATTTATTTAATAGTTAATTTTAAAATAAAAAGTAATATTATTTTTAATTTTTTTAGTTTTAATCTAAAATTATTTTCAAACTATTAGTATCGAAGTATTCTATTTTTATTTTGGAAATTATTAAAATTTCTTTTTAAATTTAATTAAATTTTTTAACTATTTTTAAGCACTTAATTTAAGTATATAATATAATCAATTTTTATAATGAATTTGAAATACAATTAATTATATTAGCAAAAAATATTACTTATTACTATATTTAATTCTAAATTTTATTTGAATGTTATATAAAGGTTTTTTAAAATAAACTAATATTTTTCTATTAATTTGGATTTTATATGCTTATCTTAAACTATTTTTTTCTATTTTTATTTTATTTTTTTAATCCATAAATATAAAATAATGAATTTTATTTTTGAATATAATAAATAAAAAAATTGATTAATTTAAATATTAAAATAGAAATTATTAAGAGTTTTGAAATTAAAGAAAATAATATTAAATTTAAAAAATTTTATCTGAATAAAATTTAATTTCCTTTGAAAATCAGTTGATTAACAAAAAAAGTAAATTAAAATGATTAATTTATAAATATTTGTGGGGTTTGATATTTAGTTAACTGTATCTAATAAGATAAAAATCATATAATGAGATGAAAAATTAAATTTAATTATAAAAATTATAAAATATTATTATGCTTTTATTTAAAATTTTATTTTTATTAAATATTAATCAAAAAAAAAATTTTAATTTTAAATATTTGGATATTTAAAAAAATAATAAAAGCATATGATTTTTCACAATTTTTAAACTAATTTTAATATTTTAAAATTCTTGAAATAATAAAATATTTTTAGTGAATTTATAAAATATTTATTTGATTTTAATTTTTCATTTAAAGAGCTTTTTAATCTTTCATATTTATTTTTAAGTATAAATTTCCTAATTTTCTTGGGATTTCAATTATATTTTATAATTTTATTTATTACTATGTTCATCGGTAATATCCTTAAAAAATTAGTTAAGTAAAATGAATGTTTGCTAATTCTCCAACTTTAATATAAAAAATAAAATAAAAATAATTTAAATATAATTTTATATTTTGACGAATTTCTTTTGATTGATAAAACTTTCGTTATAAATATTAGCAAATAATTAAAAATGTTTATCTCAAAATTCTCCATTTAGTTCTTAAACTTAAATGAATAAAGCAACTGCAAGAAAGTAAAATTTATATAAATTTTGATTATAGAGCGCGTGGCACCTCTTTGATGTGCGACTCTTTCCATATTTAAATATTATATTAAAACTTAATTTATTTATTTCATGTGTGACTAAATCATATTAAATAAGTCTAAATGCCTTTAAATTTTTTATGCTTTTTATTGTTGGTTTTCCCTACTTAATAAAATTTTAATGATAATATTTATTATTTAGCAAATCTTTAGCAATACATAAAAAGTAAATAATTCCTAGTTTTCAATTAAATTAGAATATATTATATAATCAAATATTCTAATACAAGTAGAACTGCTTCATAAGGATATAATATAATAAATAAGCACTTCTGTCTATTTAACTTATAAAAAATAAATAAAAGCTATCTATTTTAATTATCTTATTTTTTCTTAAACTAGAAAAATAATATGATGTACTAATTAAGTTTCATAAACTCTTTACCATCTAAATATGCTTAAATCTTTCTTTTTTCACAAGTGAATTTTTATTTTAAAATTACCGACAAAAGGCATTAAAGAAATGTTATAAACTCAAATTATTTTAATCTTAAATATTTATTAAATTTTTAATTATTTCAATAAAATATGGATATCGACCGCTGTCAGGAAAAATAGTCGGTAATCTGGCGCAGTGTATACTACAATGCTAGTAATCTCAATATATGCTACTACAGGAAGGGCGTGTAAACTCAAAAGAGACAAGATACTCTACTAAGTATGCTAGCATACAGTCAACTTAAATTTAATCTTATTTCTCATTGCATTTTATTGAACTAACAACTATTATGATAGTCATATTCTCTTGGAAGTTATTCGTGTTCTTATTGTTAGTATTAAAGTAAAGTTCATTTAGTATCAAAAATAATTTTTTTTTTTAATAAACTTTAATTAACGCAGTTTTAAAAGTAAGAACAAAAATTAGAGCAATTTTGAGTAAAGTTATATCATTCTATTTTTTAATTAGACTCAATATCTATATAATCAACAGGAAGATTTCTTAAATTAATATATTAAATTGAATAATAGTGTTACTATAATTCTATTTGTGACGGTCATTCTCCTAACTATTCAGTTAAAAGTCATAATTCTTTTATCGATCGTTATTATCTGAGCTAACAAAGAATTTCAGATATATGATACTTGAAACATAGATGAAAAAAAATGTTAATCAGATAAATAAAATCAGGCTGTAGGTTATTTTATTTTTTCCTTTTGTTTTTGTTTTTGTTTTTTTTATACTTCGCACTCAAAACTTAAGAAATTCTAGTTCTCATGCTTTTTCATCTATTTTATTTTAAAAGGAACGCAAAATTAACGTAAAATATCTCAGAATATAATAGAATGCTTTATTTAAATTGTAAAGATAAAAACAATATTGCTTATTTTTAAAATTCGCTTTAATTAGGTTTTAAATTATCAAAGCTTGCTTGAATAAATAAGAAATATCATAATAAAATTGGGTTCATATATTGTCTTTCCTTGTATAATATTGTTTTTCTCATGATTTACATGAAATTTTTAGCTTTAGAAACAAAACTTTTTTTGCTCTTTAACAATATGATCTAAATTAAAGCAAGGTTAAATGATATATCATTAGAATTACTTTCTTCTATCTTCATAAATTAATTATTCTATTATGAGAGTATATATTGTTTTGATTTAAATAATTAAATTATATAATTGAACTCTATATTTTAGAAAGATATTTGTTGATTAAATAAAAATTATTTTTGGAGCAAAACTTTTCTAAATAGATTGATTTTGATTAAGTTAGAAAGCAAATTTGATTTAAAAAATTTTAAACTTAAAGTAATTTTCTGAAATAGTTATTAAATTTAATATTAACATGATTTGACATGACATAAGAATTAAGTCCTTAATTTTAATTTTACTACAATTTGAATTATTTATATTAACATTTTCTTATTATATTATTATTGTAAGAAAATTTTTTTATTATGAAGTAACTCTACGCTATAGACATGCTCACTACATAATCTTCTTAACTTGGTAATTCTTTATGAACTTTTAGTTAAATCAAATAAGTTTATTAATATGTCATAATGCTACACAAAAGACATAAAGTTGTAATTTAAATTTCGACAATTTTGAAAAAAATTGAAAAATATTAGGTAATTTTTTGCATTGCTATATCATTCAATCATTTAAGTGGTATCAACTACCAAAAAAAATTAGGGTAATTTTTTTGTTTCTTTATTAGCTTAATTTTCCTGCTTAGTTTCTCTTTACTTTAGTTATTTAAACATCTTTTGTTTAATTTTATCTTTCTTAATAAAATCTGGTAAACCTATTTTTCCTTTTTTCCGAAGGTCTTAAAATACTGCAGAGCAAAATTTCTTGGGAATTCACTATGAAGATAATCAGTAAAAATTAAAATTTTAAAGCATATTTTGAAGTAGTTATTTTTGGCTTAACTATTAATTAGCAGCCTCATTTTAAGGGGCATCATCAACATCAAAATAGACAAACCCTCGTAATTTTTAGTTCTTTATTTTATCAATAATAAAAAATATTAAATCATTATAATTTGCAAATCTAACTAATATAAAATTTTTTCTAAAAGCATTTTTAAATAAAATTAATACGAGATAATTTATAACCTTTCAAACTTTAATCAAAACTACATTTAAATAAAATAAATACAGCAAAAAGAAAAAAGCTTATAATTATTTTTCTTTTTTATAAAAATTTTGCTCTTTATTAAGATATAATAATTTTTAAAACCGCCATAGTTGTTCGAAGGTGAGCAACAAGGTCATCTTCATCAGAGGTTGGGGAAGTTAAGTACCCATAATCGACTTTATGTCTTCCTCTGCTTTGGTTTGACCTCGAGACATAGGATTCTTTGACCTTCGACGTTGGCTTGACTTGGTTTCGTTTATTTTTAATACTGGAACTAAAAAGAAATAATATTGCGAGCTGAATCAGAGGTGGGGAATTTAAGTACCCATAATTGGCACATGTCGTCCTCTGCTTTGGTGATGCAATGAGACACAATCCTGCCATATCCTTGGACCTCCAATAAGTATTAAAGATTACGAGTATTCTAAAATTATATCAGTATTGAACATTTTTATCAGTACTGAATAATTATACCAGTATTGAACAAGGTCTACCAATATCTGATAATTTTATCAGTAACAAACATTCTTGTCAGTATGAAACATTTTTTTTAAAAGAGCTGCGCACCAACGAGAGTGCTACTTGCTCTATAATCAAATTTATTTATTATTATTATTATTTATAAGTCCTTTTGAAAAAAAATGAATTTAGTTCATAGATTTAGAGTTTGAAAATCTTCCAAATAAAATGAAAATAATTTTAACTGATATCTTTAGTATTTAATCCTTTTCATATTTAAATTTAAATATTTTTATCGATTAAATCAATCTAAATTTTATATTGAATCTTAATATTTTAAAGAAAGAAAGCTTTACCAAATATTCTTGCTAATTTTTAGTGAGCTTTTGCTTTGATATGTGCCTAAATGATTATAAAGAAAGAGAGAAAAAAATTATATTAATTAAAATTATTTATGAAATAAGTAATAGGCATTCTAGCTTTGGTCTTTTATTTATATAATTAATTTAAAAAATTTCACCAAAATTACTTATATAAAATTAAAAATTTTAAAATAATATAAAATAAAGGATTTTAGGTAGAAAAATTTATTTAAGATTGAAAGAATAAAAACTTTATTTTAAAGATTTGGTTGATCTTACAATTTAATTAAAAAAAATGGCTCCTAAGAAATAATTCACTAAAATCTAGCAGGACATCGATAAGTAAATTTATCTCAGTGAAATTTACTTCCTAGAAACAAAAATTTGAAAGTTGTAGTAGTAATTCTAAGACTTAATTTAAAAATTGATTTTTCTTACTCATGCTATATAGTAACTATAAAATGAAAATCAATGATTAAAATTAATTAAATATCAAGGCCTCAGAGTTTCAATTTAACTAAGAAATGGAAAGAATGGAGCAAAAATTAAAGAAATTAATAATTAGAATAATTCTGAATAACTTTTTTTCCTTCACAATGATTCTGAGGTCATAGAATATCGGAGATTTAAAATTTTTTTTGAGGCAGAAGAAAATTAAAAAAATTTATAAATGTAGAAAAATAGACCACGATTCAAAGAACTGCAAGAAAAAATGTTTCTATTGCTTTAAGACGAAATATATATGTAAAAACTAAAGATAATTAAAAAAAAAAATCGAAAATAAGAAATTTCGGGGAAAATAATCAAACTATACTAAACTGCAAACGGAGAAATTTTCAGGGGAAAATTATGCAATAAATATCAAAATTCTATAAGATATTGCTAATGCTTAAGAGAGAAGAAGGATTAGATTAATGTTTGGGAAAGACTGAAACTGGAGCAAGATTCCAATCATAAAGAAGGGACAATTCGCATCAATTAGATATATTATTAAGAAGTTGACCCTGAAGAAGAAAACTACGGAAATTATTAATAACAACATTTAGATTAAATGTGATTAACTAAATAATGGTAATCATGACACTAATAAATTTTTATTATTAAGAATAAATTTAAATAGCCAAATGAACTTACTATTCAGGAGTATATAAGGATATTTTTTATTTAAATTTACATAAAATTTCTAATGAAATAAAATTTTATATTCCTATTTTTTGGATTTTAAATAAAATATTTCATAAAATCACAAAAAAAATTTAAATTAAATTAAAAAAAATTTACTATGCTTTTTAGTTAAATTAATTACATATTAGCATCCCTGATTTCAAAAATTGAAATATCATAAAAAAGGTGAAAATGTAAATATTTTTTATTCGTCATTCATATAGAAAAACTAAATAATAGTAGACTAGTTATTTATAAAAAGTCCTAAAAAATTTAAAATTTAAATAAATAATAATAAATAAATATGATTATAGAGCACGTAGCACATCGTAGGTTCGCAGGTCTTTCAAAAATTTTTATTACCAACTATCTTTATAATTTATTCCTCTAATTGTAAAACTGGCTTGTGTTTAAATCAGTCAAAGAATAGTATTCATCTACTATTTTGGATACATATTTTTCCCAACCTATGATGAAGTAGATTTTCTGCCGGCATTAAAAATTCTTGAGCTTGATGAATCATTCACAGAAAATCTCTTGTGACAATGGATTTTTTATTTATATTAATACCAGCTCTCTCTTCTAATTATATTGTTGGGCCTCCAAATTTTCCAAAGAAAAGGGTTTACATTTCCATCCTATTTAAATATGGTTAAACTCAATAAGATGCTAAAATTATTTTTTAGTTGATTACAAGTTAAAATTTGTATTGTTTTAAAATTCTTCTTGATTAATTAAAATATAATAGTTTCAATATTTAAGAATATTGAGACATAGTTGCAATAAATATAGCTTAGACTATAAATATTACAAATATGTTGAAAGTTAAAAGTTTGTAAATGTCAATCAAGCTTCTTCTTGTTCTTTCTCTATCATATATTTTTATTTATTGTCTTGATGAAATTTGTCTTTTTTCCCTTCTTGAAACTCTTCTAAAAGCTCATCTTGTAGCTCGAACATTTCAATATGCTTTTTTAGTAATTTAGAATGAAAATTTTTGATTAATTTGTCTATTTTAGGAATTTGATTTTTTGAAAAATGTTTGTTTATATAGTTTTAGTCATAAAGAATTAGTTTCTTCTTGTCTTTTTCTTTAAAAGCTTTATGACTTTCAAGTTCCTCAATAATGTCTGCATAGTATTAGCAATCAAAAATATTATCAGTTTCATCAAAGTCTTAGCCACATAAGCAAATAATGCTATATCTAACGTTAATGTGGCGATTACTAAGTTCTCATTGAAAATTATAAGAAAAAGTCCTCAGTTTATAAATAGAAATAGTCTCTCTAATATATTGTTTACTATATTTGGTATAAGTAATTTCAGGAAATACACTTTAATTATTTTCTATTTAGACTATAATTCTTTTTGCTGTTGGCATAAGTGTATTCCTAGAGAGACATTCCATTAAGAATTTATGTTTTATTTTTTATTCTGTGAGCTTATAAAAATCCATTTTACTCTAAACATGTGACATGTCAAAATTATACAAATCGATACATTTCTTTATATGTTTCTAGTATGGTAAATTAAATTTAGTGCATTTTTCTAATAGGAAAGCAGTATCTGAGTTAGGATTTTCTTTGCTATATTACATTAATTTTTAATAAAAGTGCATTAAATTTTTAGTTGCTATATGTGTAAAAGGAAGCCAGTTTAGGTCAATAAAGCATGACTCATTGAATGTGAATTCTTAAGATCTAAACGCCTATCTTGAGATAAGTCATTACGATTTTTTTATCTTGTTTTTTATTCCTTTAATTCCAGAAATAGTAGCTCACGGAGTAATATCACTTCCATATTCAACTTTAGGCAAAATAAAAGTTCTACAAAGAGTTTTGAAGCTGAGAGGGGATACTATTCCATATTTAGAAAGTATTGCAGTAGCTTTTTAAATAGCTACTCTGTATTTGGTAGCTATTGCTGTACAATGTAATTTGTAATTTTACTTTATTCCTAACTAATATCCTAAATAGGTAACTTCATCTTTTTAAGCAATTGGAATCCCATTGAGCTTTATATTAATAGAAGGTTAGCTTTCTTTTCATTTATTTTTTCAAGAATTCTATTACTTCACATTTGACTACATTAATTGTAAGTTTTACTCAACAAAAAACTGTAGATGTAGCTTGTAATAATTTTTAGGCATTTTTCTAGGAAGAAGACAATTGAATTAAGTCGTCAGGGAAGGCTCTTACTACGAAAGTTTTAGATAATATTTGAAATCCTAATTTTTTGTGATTATCTTCTAAAAATCTTATAACAATATCATAGTATAAAATTGCAAGTACAGGTGCATGGCTACTTCCTTATAATACTCCATTGTTATATTTAATTGTTCTTGTAAGATATCCGTCAATTATAAACTTAGCATCAACATTATCGTAAAAAGATTCTAGTGCCAATATTAGGTCCAAAGGTAGCCTAAGTCTTCTAAGATGATCAAAAAGTAATTTCCTAGATATACTATCAAACATTTTTTCTACATCTATTAAAGTAGCAATCAATTACTTTTTATGGGACCATCTACGATGCAAGTCTATAATTTACTAGATTGTTCAAATTTGCTAAGTAGTGGAGCGTTTACGAATAAATTCAAATTAGGCTGGATGTAAAATGTTTCGTTCATAAATATAATTATAAAGTCGTTATGTTAGTGCTTTATCATAAATTTTAAGTAGAAAGTTCAATAAAGGTATAGGTCGTCAATTACGTCAATTACTTTTGCTTCCTTTTTTGAAAATCAAAAGAATGTTTATTTTTTTCATTGCATTAGGTATTTTAAATGTTCTAAGTATGTTATTAATGAAACTTGTTATAATTTGATGCAAATCTTAACCTCCATATTTAATAAGTTCAGCTTTTAGACCATCATTACCTGTAACTTTATTATTTGCAAGCTAAGATATAATTTTTTTAATTTAAAATCACGTAAAAAGAGGCATATTTTATAAATGACTTAATTTCTAATTTAAGATAAAAGATTTATTTCTAAATATTCCCTCTATTTTTCTATTTGAGAAGTCAAATTCTATCTTACTTATTTTCGAATGTTTATCAAAAACGTTAGTTTCCCAATTTTCAATAAATTGCTATTGTTAGTTAAAGTTAAAATTCATCTAATTACGAATTTTAGGGTTTATTAGATTTTTAGCTTGTTTAAACATTATTTAAGCATTTTTGTTAAGATTTTTATGTTTTTCATTAGCTTTTTATTTTTTTAATTTCCAAAATTTGTGAAGATAACTCTTATAAGATTAAATTTTAAGCTAGCAAAGTTTGGTAACTTCTTAATTATGACGTCTATAAAAGCTAATGCGTTCTAATATGCAATATTATCCTTTTTTGCTTGAACAAATAACGTAGCTAAGTAACTTGGCAATTATTATAGTTTTTTCTTTAATTTTAAGATCCAAGCGCAATCTCAGCATTATAACTAATAAGATCGCAGATGAATTAGTACTAATTTTAAGCATCGTTTTAATTAAGTTACTAGAATTGATAAAATTATCCCAAAAATAGATTTTAATAATAGTTTCTCGTTTTCAAATCCTATAGTTTAGAAATTTTAAAGAGTAATCGTTATTGTTAATCTTATTCACTTCTTTTTAAATTATAATTTAATGTAATACTTAATGGAAAATGATCAGTATGCAAACCCGAATCTTGGATAACTTTATAGTCAACGAAATCATCAGAATTTAAATGTTAAGTTGCCAAGAAGTAGTCATTGCAATAGCATTAATTATTCGCTCTATGAATAAATGTGTTGGACTCATTATCATTTAAAATTATTAATTCATTTGCTTCTATAAAGTCTAGTAATCTTTAAGTATTATTATTGATTTATGATTAATTATTACCGTAGTTAGGAATTAAGGCATTAAAGTCGCCACAAAGGATAGTAGGGTTTTGGTCACTATTATTTATGATATTATTAAGGTATTCATATGCAATATCCTTATAAATATTTGACTTTTCGTTTTTAGGCAAATAACATGATGCTATTATTAAATTTTCAACTCTCACGCTTATAAAATGTCCAAGAATATTTGAGAAATCTAATTCATTTTAACAAGAATCAAGTTACTTTTTTACTAATAGACATACTCCACCTGCACACTTATTTGCGTTTTAGTAATAGGTACGATATTGTTCTATAACAATTGGGCAATTGTTTATTACGTTCATGTTTCGTTTATTGAAAAATATCAAATTCATTATCAAGGATGAATTATTATAATGCCGTTTGTTACTAGCTATTGAGCTTATATTTACATGTCCTATTTTTATTTTCTTAGATTCTTGCGCTCCACCAGGGAACCCTCCCTAATATATGCAAATATATTTAGTCCCTTATGAATCTCTTTAAATATGTACCAGTTCTTTTTTATACTCAGGGTGCTGGTGGAAATATTAGATCAAAATGTAAATTACTTAAATCGAATAAGATTCTAGTAGTTTATTGTCTATTTTAATAATATTTTAGGTACTATCTATAGTGCCTTGAGTTAATTCTTTATTAATTGTTATATACCTTCCTTGAAAATTTCTCATTTAATATTAGTTCCTCCTTCACGAACCTTGTCTGATAAAGTTTTATAGCTGAGGAGATTGAAAATTTTATTATCGTATTATCTTTTCACTTTCTCTTTCATTTTTTCATTTAATAGTGCGTTTAGCTGGAGGATATTAAATTCCATCTTCTTCATGTTTTCTTTTGAAAGGATTTTATTATTTGATAACAGTGCGATTTTAGTTTTCAATATAATTAATGTTTGTTTAGCTCATTTAATCTTTTTATCAAAGCTTGGTTTTTAGATCAAATAATTCTTTCATTAATTATTCATTAATTTCTTACTATTTTCTTAAGTCTTACTCAAATTTTTAATTGTTACAAATGAAGTTCATATTTAGCTAATGAAAGAATTGCTGGAGTTTTATATAATTCTCATCAAGCAAACTTGTCTAGCAAAATTGATTTTATTATTCAATTTTTATTGTACTAGATGTTAATTTCTTATTTTCTTAATATAATTTCTTCTAGTTTTCTAAGTTATTCTAGATATTTAAAATAAATTCCATATTAAGTTAATGATATGTTTATTGTAGTTTTTAGTGATTTATATTTATTAAGTTTGTTTAACAAAATTTTTAACTGTATTTCAATTTTTCAGTGTTAACTTAAACTTCTTAATGCTATCATTAAACTTAAATATTTTAATCTTATTATAAATTAATTGTTTAGATAATTTTATTTTCTACATTACATTTTATTTAAAGGTTTTAATCTGTCTAAATTTATTTATTTTAGCTTAGTAATTCTGTTTAAGTAGAATTTTCTGCTGTTTATTAAAGTTTGAGATAATATTGTTTTTATATGTCTATATTACATTTTTCTATGGTTAGTAGTTATTATATATTACAACTTTTTAAGTGTTCAATTTCATTATGCTTTTAAGATAGCAATATTTGAAATTCCATATCTTTCTATTATAATTCTTCTTGAAACTCCATGTTTTATTTAAAATTCTACTAATTTTATATTTTTAGCTGATTATTTAAAGTTACTAGCTGTTTTTATAGTTATTAGTCTTTATTTATAAGTCATTAATTTTAAATTATCAACTATTGGTTTTGGACTTTAGTTTCCAATAATTCAAACCCAATAGTCATCTTTTACTAAGAAATTTCGTAATATAATTACTAAATGTAATCAAATTTAGATAATTATTTTTTATATAGCTCAAGTTCTTCTAAAACATCCTATAAACTAGATTAAGACATATACAATAATTAATACGAGCTAGTTTATGTAGAAGAATTTTAAATGATTATTGAAGATTAATTTGATTTTTTAGGAACTAATGAATGACTTCTAAACTACTCTTAAAATTTATCTATTTAATAGATTTAATTAATTTCATCAGTTTATGCAGTTTAACTATTATATTGAGAAATACAATCTGTTTAAATTCCTATCTCTTTAGATTTATTTTGTTTTTTCCAAAAATTAATTAATTACATTTCAACTATAGTTATTACTTATAGTATTTAGATTTTAGTATTTAATTTTAATTTTAAATTTTCTTTAATTTCTTGAAAGCTTTATTTACATACATTTTGTACTATTCTATTACTGCTTTATACTTACTTATAATCCTTTAATTAGTTTGATCCTGATTTTCTTAAGCTGATAGAAATTTTTAATTAAAAATAATTAGATTATTTTATAGATTTTATATTTATTATTCAAGTTCTTTAATCTAATTTAAGAACTATTTTTTACTAGTTTCAAACTCTTATTCCTAGGATTACATTTGATCCTTTACTTCAATAAGTTAGGCTTAAAGTTATATGTTTTTGATTTCAAGATTATTTAGATTTTTTATATTTTAATTTTCTTATTTCTTTTGTTTTAAAAGATTGTTGAATTTATAATTTGAGTACTATACATGATTATACTCTAAGTTTTAAGTAAATATGGATAATTTT
The DNA here is from genome assembly GCA_946699065.1 of Loxodes magnus. Classification (NCBI taxonomy): domain Eukaryota; phylum Ciliophora; class Karyorelictea; order Loxodida; family Loxodidae; genus Loxodes; species Loxodes magnus. Next base: position 51,972 of record CAMPDV010001771.1, read on the forward strand.
ATAATTCTGTTATTATTTTCATTTTGATTATTTAAAGTATTTTTTGTATCTTAAATATCTTTATTAATCCCCCTATTATTTAAATTTCCTGAAGATATTTTTGATACCTTTTATTAAACTGTGGCGGCAAAATTTGCTTTCTTTTGATAAGTATATTTCTCAACTTTTAAAATGCGCTTCAACTGGTGACATCTCTCCAATGAATATTTAAGTTATCTTAGTGGAACCCTAAGAAAAGTATTTATTGTCTATTAGCTACATTGTTTTAGTATTTATCTTATTAAATTGGCTATTCATTTTATTTACTTCAGTTGCAGCGTTTCCAAATTCTAGATTTATGAAGGTGTAAACATCTGCCTATGCTTTTTTTATAAGATCACAGCTTCTTTATTGTTAGATAAAGAAGAGGCGCTAAGAGTTTAAATTAGCGATTTTTAATTAGTTTCCATTTTTTTTTAATGTTTCTTTTTATAATATATTTAGATAAATTGAATTAAATATCATTAATGATATACTTATTAGAGTGATATTTAGATTCTAGCAAGAAAATTAAAAAAATATTAGTAAATAGTCACAAAATAAATTGCAAGATTGAAAAATCAGATTTGAAAAAAATAACTTACAAACAATATAGAATCTTAAGATAAAAACCTAATTAACTTGAATTATTAATATACTTTTTATTCAGAAACTATTTTTTGATAAGAGTGAAACTTTAAGTCCAAAATTTATACATGAATAGAAATATTTATATTTTTAATCAATAATATATGAATAGATAGAAAGTTGAAAATCTAAGAAATTAATAAAAATTCTTTCTCGTTTATATAAATAATTTCATTAATTAGTTTAAATAAATAAAGATGATTTTAGAGCGTTTAGTCCTCATTGGCGTGCATCTCTTTCAAAATTAATATTTAAAAATGTTCTTATATTTCTTGCTAAAATTCTAGTATTCCAATGATTTCACGTCATCTTTTTAAAATGGGGAATTTGCTTATAAAAGACTATTTTTGAATCTTGAAACCAAATACTCCAGTCCACTTGAATAAGATCCAAATAAGAATTAATAGCTAAATCACTAGAAGCGTGAAAACGTGCATACTGCTAGCGAGAAACCTTGGACAAGTTAGACTTGTCTCTTCCGAGTTTGTCCACCCTTCTTCATGCAGTGTACACTGCACCAGATTACATACTAGTTCTCCTGACATGGCCGACATCCATGTTTTTATATTTAACAATAATAATAATATATTAACA